>VDFB02271358.1:1241562841-1241661793 GCA_007258455.2 Sequoia sempervirens
GTGAATCATCATATTTTCCCAACTTGCATCCAGTCACCATAGGAGTACTTACCAGTTTGGAACTATCCATCCCAAATTTTCTCAATATTTATCTCACATACTTAGATTGTGAAATGAAAATTCCTTTCTCTGTTTGATTAATCTGTAGCCCAAGAAAGAAATTCATCTTTCCAAACATAGACATTTCAAATTATTTTTGCATTTCTTCTACAAACATCTTGCACATTTTTTCATTTCCTCCAAAGATAATCTCATCAACATATACAACAACAATCAAGATTTTGTCATTTTCAGTCTTGAAATACAAATTATTGTCTGACGCACCTTTGTTAAATCCTTGTTGATTCAAATACTTATCTAACCTTGCATACTAGGCTCTAGGAGCTTGCTTCAATCCATATAAAGCTTTATTCAATCTGCACACCATATCTAGTTGATCTATTAATTGAAATCCTTTTGGTTGTTCCATGTAAACCTCTTTATCTAGTTCACCATTTAGAAATGTTGACTTGACATCCATCTAGTAGACTTTGAAATATTTATAAGCAACTAATGCCAAGAACATCCTTATAGCCTCTGTTCTTGCTACTGGGAAAAAATTCTCTTGAAAATCTATACCTTCCACTTGTGAGTAGCCTTTCCACACAAGCCTTGCTTTGTTTCTGACAACATTACCATTCTCATTCAGCTTGTTTATGAATACCCATTTTGATCCAATGATTTTTTTGTTTGTTAGTATTGGGACCAATTCACAAGTTTGATTCTTTTCAATCTGCAAAATTTATTTCATTGCTTACTTCCAATGTTCATCCTTACAGGCTTCACTTACTGACTTCAACTCAATTTCAAAGAATAAGCACAAATTTACTTCAACAACAAATTTTCTTCTAGTCAACACACCTTTTGTCTTGCCTCCAATAATCTGACTTTCTGAATGATTCCTCTATACATATTTCATTGTTCTAGGGGACATTACCATAGCATCATTTTCTCTTTCATTCTGCTCTTTCTACTCATCTCTATCATGTTCTTCCATAATTTCTTCTATTCTTGCATAGTTATGTTCAACAAATGCATATCCATCAATATCAATAGAATTCTTCATTGTTTCATCAACCTTCACATTCGAGCTCTTCACAATATTCCTTAATATTTTGTTGAAACATTTGTATGCCTTGCTTTTAGTAGAGTAAGCAAGAAATATTCTTTCATCACTTCTTGCATCAAACTTTCCCAATGTCTCCTCATCTCTTTTGATATAGCATTTGCTTTTGAATACCTTGAAATATTTAACTATCAGAATTCTTCTATGCCATAGCTCATACAGAGTCTTTGTACTATTTTGTCTTTCCTGAACTTGATTGAGTACATACACAGTAGTGTGAATAGCTTCTTTCTAGTAAACTTCCAATAATATGGCTTCAGTGATCATTGACCTAGTAGCTTCTTGAACTATTCTATTTTTCCTTTCAACAACTTCATTCTGCTAAGGAATTCTTGAAGCAGATAAATGTCTCTTTATTCCATTCACTTCAAAAAACATATTAAACTAATGGGAGGTGAATTCACCACCTCTATTAGATCTCAAGAATTTTATATTCAAATTCACTTCATTTTCAATCATAGCCTTGAATGCTTTGAATCTATCTAATGATTCTAATTTTTCTCTTAAAAATGTAACCCATGTATATCTAGACTAATCATCAATTAAAACCATAAAGTACCTTACACCAAGTAGACTTCGCACGAGCTCATGGGACCACAAAGATCTGTATGAACCAAATCCAACAATCCAATAGTAGATTGTTCTCTTAATCTATAATGATTTCTTGGCTGCTTCTCGAACTGGAAATTCCTGTAGATAACATTTACAAGCTTTGTAATTCTTAGTAGATCTCTCATGACTTGAACAATATTAATCCTTTCCAAGTTATCAAAATTCATGTGACACATTCTCCTATTCCATAACCAACTGTCATTTATCTGATTCATAAAACATCATCCATCAGTACCTTTGAGTTGATAAATATTCCCTTTATATTTCTTTCCTATAGAAATCAAAGTTTTAGATCCTTTTCGGATCTCACACTTCTCATCTTTAAAAACATGATCATATCCCTTTCTGTAAATTTGACCAACACTCAATAGATTATTCCTTAAACCCTTAACATAGTAGACATCGTCAGTATGCTACTTGCCATCAAAACTTACTGAACCTATCCCACAAATTTTAGCACTAGTATCTTCTCCAAACATAACCAAACCTCCATCATATTTTTCAAGTTTCACTGACTTACTCTTGTCACCAGTCATGTGATGTGAACAACCACTATCAACTACCCAAAAATTATTTTCCTATTTAGCATTTAGGGAAGAGATAACTGTGCCTTCATTTCTCTCCTTCTCCTTCTCTTTCTCCTTCTTTGGAGGTCTTTCTTTTGACTATCTTTCTGAATTAGTAGAAGTAGGTTCATCTTTAATCGCCAAGAACAAGCATTCATTGTCATCTAGATCTTCATATTCTGAATCTTCATTTGAAATACTAGAGTTCTCATTAACATAGTAAGCTCTGTTAATCTTCTTTCCTATACTTTCTTTCTCATATCTTTGATTCTTTTTACTCTTTCCAGACACTTTGCAACATAGTGACTAATTTCTCCACAACTAAAGCATGTTTAAAGGGAAATTTTCCTTCATACTTACCAGAGCCTTTTCTCAATCTTCTTACAAATTTAGCCTTGATTTCTTCTAAGTTCTCCTCATCTAGATCATTAGTTTTTGTAGCTTTAAAAGTAGTCTTTATTTTTCCTTCACTTCTTAGATTCGGCTTCCTCATTTCATAAGATGTCAAAAATCCTAACAGATCCTCAGTACAAGTCTTGTAATCTATAGTCTACTCAGTAGCACTCACTTTTTCACTATAAGCATCATGAAGAGTTCTACGAATCTTCTTTACAATTCTAGTTTCATCTACAGTGGCGCCAAGGGATTGCATTCCAGCCACTACCTCATCCAATCTTTGTACATAGGCTTTAACATTCTCATCTTCGGACATATGTAGAAGATCAAACTATGTTTCCAAATTCTATAATTTTTCCTCTTTTACCCTTTCATCACCATTGTGTGCTCTTTCTAAAGAATCCCAAACTTCCTTAGTTGTCTTCAAATTCTAAACCTTAATCAACTTGGAATGTGCCAAAATATTCTTCAAGATGAACTTTTCCTTGTTATTCACTTCATGTGCTCTAATTTCTTTAGGTGTACTCAGACCATTCGCAAGAGGAGTGTAGGGATTATTATAAGCTTTCTCTACATCAAATCTGCAATACTCTGGATATTCTTCCATCAATACTTTCCAGATACCATAATTAATTCCATCAAACCTCAGATAATCAAAGACCATTTTGTTATCCATCCCAGAACTTCCTCAAGCGGTTAAGCCCTTCACTAAGGAACCAAGCTCTGATACCAATTGTTGGATAGGACAACTGAGAGGGGGGTGAATCAATTGTCACATATTACTAAATTCAATTAACGAAACTAACACATAAACTGATTAAGTGATTAACCATCAAATGTAAATCCAAAAACACAAAATTACCAGATTTACATGGAAAACCCAATGAGGGAAAAACAATGGTTAGGATTAACTCACACTATAGAGAATATCAAAACTGATTACAAAAAGGCTAACTGCCTAAGATAAGGCTCACTGCTTGAAATAAGGCTCACTACCTCAAATAAGGACTCACTATTCGGACTCACTGTCCACAAGGCTACAACCTCGAGGGATCACTGCCATAGAGATACAAATAAGACTTGTTATAGAGAGACAATAATCCCAATGCAACGAAGATTCCACACAATCACTTATCAACTCACATGAATGATAGAGGTAGCTTGCTACTCACTGCATCCAGAAACTCAACATTAAGCTTCACATTGAACAACCACACACTTAACTCACACACATTAATAATAACATTAAAGTCATGTCTTCTCTTTCACTTATCTTTCTTCTTTTCTTATATACGATTTTCATCACTAGCACATTCTGTATTTATATTATCTCCAACCTTGAAAAGATACAAAGTTATCCATCCAACTTCAAATTCAAATTAGGTCGGCACCAAACATCCTATGGTGGAATTAGAATGAGGGTGACCCAAAATGCACACTTCACCGGGACCTATAATACAACCAACATGCTTCATCAACTTCGAAAGTAGTGTTTGACACATGGTCGGCAATACTAGTGTAAAACTGTAAGGACCGACAATCTCATATACTAATTATGATCCTCAATTCCAAAATAATTAAATAGAATAAGTTAAGAATATACTAATGAAAATTAAGAGGAATGATTATATAATTCACATCATTTATAAGAATGGAATATCATGTGCATCAAGGAATCAAGGTCTAACAAATAAGATAAACGATTTGTCAACATAATTAAGCATCACCTTTACTCAAAGTAAATAATTTATAGGTACAACATAACTGACCAACCTAATGGTGCAAACATAAGTAAGTCTTGCTCATCCTTGTGTCCACCACCTAGACCTGCAAGAAAATGTTAGTGAATAGGGGTTTGCCTCGGTCAAACCCCGTTTGGTATTTAAACCTTGAAATAAAAAAAATAAATGAATAAAGAATGATGTCACCACTTTCTGAAACTCTAGTGTTAAGCTATTGCTTGATTGTGATAGATCTTGACTTGAATGCTTCTTGACTTATGAATTTTTTACCACAAATATTAGCTCAAATACAAACACAATACATGAATGATGATTAGGAATTGTGGGTTAATATTATAATAATGACGGTAAGAATCTTCCACTCATAAAAGAATACTATATAGAAGGCAACAATACTCAATGTTTTCAATAAATAAGATTCCTAATTTTACTTCCAAGTGGTGAGACATAGAAATAATGTATACTTAACAAGTTCCCTTAACTTTCTTTGATAATAAGATATTAAATCTATACTTTTAAGGTACTCAAGGTATTCACCTAATCTTCGTATCCTTCTAACCTATTCAACTTACTATCTTTTCCAACATACTTCATATATTCAACATATCATTCGCTTCCTCTTATTCAAGATGTTCAATCTAAACTACATATACAACATATTGACCTACTCATTTACTTTCTAACTCACTCCACATCTATCAAGCAAGTCCAACCAATTCATTCTATTAAACTTAATCACTTAATTCAACATACTCATTAATTCATCAAGAATTTATATACTATCCTTACATAGTCCAAACTATCTGGTGGTTAACCAAAACCATGTTTTGGATTCATGTTTTAGTATCGAGTAACATAATTTGCCTATTTGAATATCATTTAGGCATCGTCTTAGGAAACAATTGTAAATATCTTCCAAATAAAACATGTACTAAATGTTATATCCTTAACATTGCATATCTTCCCACTATAGGTAAAGCAGTAACCATTTTCATCCTATTTGGTTATTAAGTTTTCCCTTTTAACATAAAAAAATATAATGATTTGAAAAATAAATCAAGAGTTACTTATCTATAACCCAACAATAGATAAAGACAACGAGATAATTTACACCCCACTACAAAATATAAGGAAAATCTTTTGCATCTACAACCTTCAATAATCATTACCCTTAGACACCGTGGATTTTCAAGAAGTACAAGATATTAAGTTTCTAAAAGTTAAATTCATCCCTAAATCCAAATCCTTCTACCACATGTTTTCATATACTTTATTATCACATAAGTTGTATAGGGATCTTTAAAGCATGATAAGCATAACTACTTTTCTACAAGGACTTTGCAAGGGTCCAGTTTTCTCTATGGTTTCATTCCACATGGGTCCAGTTTTCTCTATGGTTTCATTCCACATGAATCCATATTTTAAGAGGCTATGAACATATATAATATGGAAGGATAAAAAAATATGCAGAAGTGCAACAAAGCTAAATGTCTTTGAGATAATTTGTGTGTTTTCGGGGAATTGTAGCCTCTAGTTATGATTTCCTCTTACACCATTTTCTTGTAAACGTATTATAAATTTGGTAAATACGATGAGATTTATTACACTACATTTCCATTTAGGTTCTCAGCTTAGGAATATTCTGATTCCTTGGAACAGTGACTGTGCCTGTAGTTGAAGTTGAGGGAACATTTTGGCCTCCTCGAAAACAATATCTCTTTTCCATCCTTGGTCGAGCAGATTGAGCCACGTAGCATCAGGCTCGTGTCCATAAAAAAATATCTGTACCCACCGATAAAAACATGTATTGCAGGCGTGAGCAATGGGACTTGGCCCCTCAATTCATTATATCTCTGTGGTGATCGCCCTGATGAAAAGACCAACACCGAATTATGAGCGTACTTAGCTGCCCACAAGCTATTAAAGTTTGGCAGTGATTGGTGCGAAGGGTCATCATGATCTATCATTGTGAAATCCAAGTCGGAAACAAGCATAAGCTCTGGCTGAGCTTTGCTTGTCACTTTCTCTACCGTATTCATAGCAATGGGCTCAATTAAACCGCTACTTCCATCAAACAAAGAGTGGCTGCGCACACGTTTTCTCTTCTCAACAAACTTAACTGTGGAAATCAATGTCAGAATTCTTGAACTTCTACTCAGGAAGGAGACAGTGCCGCCATTTAGGAGCCACATTTTTTTGAGGTATAAAATAGAGTGCTCATTATTTATCCTTTTAACAGAAAACGAGAGGAGAAAAATGTTTATCTTTTAGACATCTGACTTGATCTTTCCAATGCGAATCCCACCCTAGAAAGTCAATCTTTCTTGTCATTAAGTACAACAATGTGCTTCTCTATGATATCCATGAGCGCTTGGCCATTTTGATATAAGGGCTTATTGATGTTTTTCCCCTAGAAGGACTTATGGATGCTTCTATCCTAGAAAGACTCATTGATATTGGTTCACTTCCATCCATATTCAAGTTTGACGCATAATAGTAGCCGGGCTTAAGTGTCACACACTAAGATGGGGCCCACCTCCCCTGTCCTGTTCTCTAAACCATTTCCGTTCCCATAGACACTCGCCGTTACAGTCAGTGGTCAGCCCTTTCAACACTAAGATGGGGCCCACCTCCCCTGTCCTGTTCTCTAAACCATTTCCGTTCCCATAGACACTCGCCGTTACAGTCAGTGGTCAGCCCTTTCAACACTAAGATGGGGCCCACCTCCCCTGTCCTGTTCTCTAAACCATTTCCGTTCCCATAGGCACTCGCTGTTACAGTCAGTGGTCAGCCCTTTCAACAGTCCACAATTCCCGCGCATAAGAGAAACAAAAACTCAAATTCAAAAGTTGTTCCCGCATTGCTGCGGCACTTAGGTGGACGCGACTTTTTCTTCATAAAAGCATAAAGGATATACATCTTTTTATCATATGCAGTTGGAATGGCTTTCCAAACGTGGAAGCATAGACAAGGCTCGTAAGTGGTTTGACCGAATGCCTCAAAGAAATGTAGTTTCATGGAATGCGGCGATTGCAGGATGTCCACAAAATGGATTGTTGAAACGTTCATTCAAGCAAATGCAATTTGCAGGTGTGAAACCTGTCTCTGCAACCTTTACCAGTATCCTCCCAGCCTATGCCAAATGAGAGCTTTGGAGCAGCATATGGGCATCCAACAAAGCATAAAGGACAGAGGAATTTTGTCAGATGTTGTAGTTGCTATTGCTCTCCAGTAGACATGAATGCAGAAAGTGAAAGCATAGACAGGGCACATGAACTGTTCGATAAAATGCCTCAAAGAAATGTGGCCTCGTGGAATGCTATGACTGCAGGATAAGTACAAAATGGTTTGTTGACAAAGCTGTAAAAGCAAATTAAATTGACAGGTGTGAAGCTAGTCTCTGCAACTTTCCCCAGCATCCTCTTGGAATCAATAGCCATTTTGAGAAGAAATAAAATCAATTTTGAATTATACATATGAGTATGTCTATACCCCTTGCACCTTATTATCTCCTTCTCTTACAGAATGTTTACTAATTAAATCTATGTTATGCTTGCTACAATATTAGATATTGGAGTGAAAAATGTATTTCTTGGAGGAGGAAAAATGGCATTAGGAAAGATGGCATTATTGATCTCAGCACTAGGTACCATATTGGGATTTCAATTTTTTGTGTGAATGAATATTTTATGTTTCTAAGTATGTGTTTTTCTATTAAAGTCTTCATATTATTTTTCAAGTCTAGCAACAAGCAAATATGGACATTGAGTTTTTTTTCTTTTCAATAAATGTTTTTTATTAAACAATGTATCTGATAGATTTTTATTCACAACTTTAAATCAAAAAAAGGAATTCATAATTTTCCTTAAAGACTAATTTGAAAGAAAAATAAAGGTCATGGTGGATTTGTATCTAGCCTCTAAGATTTATTTTCCAAGACAGAATACCATGAGAGGCTAAAGCATTCGCCTCCACATATCTAATACAAAATGCAAGCATCCTAAAAGAGTCATAAATTAAAAGATAAAACCCAAATTCTAGTAGAAGAAAGTATACAAACTTTCTTTTTACTTCTTATATGATTTTTCAAGTTCATTGTGTGTTAACAACCAGATGTTATCATAACTCTATATTTCATATAGGTGGAATATGTTATAGATACCCATGGAGATGTAGAGTAGTCAAGTGGGAGGCATTGAACTTTATCCAAATATTTAGACAAGATACAAATGATTGCATGTTGTTGGAGTGAATCTATAAGTAAGCCCTAATGACTTTTTTGAAATAGAAAGACAATTCAATTAAAGTATCAAATCTTAATGGTTTTGATAATTCTTTCTTTTAGGGTGTGAAGTGAATGGAACAAATCGATTTTAGAGCTAGCAATAGTGGATTCAATATCTTGCAATCTCACCAGCAAAATGAACTCAAATAATTGGCCAAGTAATACAACTATATCTAGATTCTTTGTGATAGTTAATATCACATTTTATATTAATTTTGCATAAGAATTAACTCAATAATATTTTTTAGACGATTAGAAAGGAATACAATCAAAGTTACAATAAAAACGTTCAATCTATCATTCATGATATACATGCTCATCAATTTAGCCTCAAAATATTGAGTCAAATTCAAAATAATTGAAAACTTATGGTTGTTTATCCTTTAAATTGAGCTCTATATATTTGTTGTGATACAAATGTTTAGATGGTGGGATGAGGTGATTGTGAAGAAACTAAGTTTCTTTAAGAATTTATGTGAAATATTATTTTAATTATACATGTAGATTATATGAGTCTAAACTTATAGCAACAAGATTATGCTATGCCAAATTGGGTACACTCATTATTATTGTTTATGATATTTTTGATACTTATGGAACAATTGATGAGCTCATACCCATTAGGGAGGCTTTGATCAAGTAATTTATTTATCATAGAGTTTATTACTATCATAACCTAATTTGAAAATAAGCATTAAATTTTTAAATCATAATAATGTACAATGCATTATCTTTTTATTTTGATTTATTTGGTATATGAAGTTATTTATTTTGACTTCAATATGCAATTGTTATATGTCAATGATGGATCAACTTCCAAACTATGTGCAAATTAGTCTTCAGTTTTTCCATAAAACATATATGGATATAACTATTGAATTTGAATTTAGATACATGGTCCTAGTGTGCAACAATGGATGAAAGATTATTTAAGCTATGGGTTGTGATGTAGCACCAAGTTGATGTTTATAAATCTATACATATTAATTTTATGAATTTATGATTTTTTAAATTTTATTTAACACTATTAATTTTAAGTTTCATTTCATGTCTCATTTTGTAATGGAAGACACTAATTTGGGTAGAATTCTAAGATGATGAATAGATTACAATGACTATCATCCAACTCTATGAAAATATTTAATGAATTCCTTGATATCTTATAGTGTTCACGTGGCAACATTATTTCCCTTGATTTTAATTGACACCTATCTCCTAGATGATATTTTGAAGAAAGTTAATAAGTTTGAGAGTAGTGTAGCCTTGGTTTGTCAATTAATTGATGACTCCAAAGGTTTAGGTATCTATCTACCATTTTTCATAGTATAAATATGGATTTATTAATATTATAAATTGTATGTTTAATAAAATTTCTTAACAATTTTTTTCTTATCCTTGTTGTTAAATCATGTGAAATAACATAGATATATTGCTCAATTGATATAATGTTATGTGAGAGACAACCCTAGAATAACTAGGAAGGAGGCTCTAGATCATATGAGGATTCTTACGAACTAAACACATAAGAATTGAACAAGGAGGCTTTAGGGTGAAATGATAACTTTGAACTAGGGAGAGAATATATGCAAGTGTGAATAAAGGGGTGATAATGATGAGTAGATGATGAACATGTCATGTAAAATGACGAAAATAGGGGTGAAATGAGAGTTAATAGGAGTCTAGCCATGAACCAAGCTTAAAATAAGAGCATGCCACATGTCATTAAGGAATTCCCATCTAATTGGGTACACAACTAAATGGGAAATACAATGAACATGCTAATATTTGAATAAATGTCTCAATCATGACACTACAAACATCTCCTTTTGACATAAATTAATTTTTTTAACTCCCTTAGCCCAGTCTACATTTTTAGATATATTATTGCAATTATAGCCATACATGTGTACTATTATTTCTAATGGTGTATTGAACAATCATAGTATTTTCCTTATTACCTAGTGGATTGTGTTGATATTCACAAATAAGAAATGTGAGTTGTTATTCTAGTCAAAACGTACTAGTATTTTTCATGTTTCACCAAGAATTCTGAGATTCTTGTTCAAACCATGAATTTTGGTTACATCTACATTAAGGGAAAACAATATATTTATTTTTCCCAAGTCTACATCAATATATTCAAAATTATCTTAATTCATGCAAATGGTTATTTTAATTTAATTTATTAATAACTTTGATTCTTTTTTCTTTTTTTTTGTTCTCGTTAGGGTATCCCCGCGACTCAAGCCCAGTGGGTTCCCTTTACAGGGCGAGCTTGAGGCGAGACTAATCCTTGTGGCCACAGGGTAACCAACGCAACCCCCTAGCGTCCGTGGCAGGGTGATTTCTGGGCCAGAGAGAAATAATTTTGATTCGCTTTAGGACATTAAGATTATGAAAGATGCAAGCACATTTTCTCAACATATATTCTATTATATGAAATGTGTACTATTTGTCTAAGGGTTGTTGCAACATGCACTAACAAACAACTAGCGCAATAGTGAATATTTATGATGGTTGTGATTTTAAGGAATATGATAGATTAGTCTTATGTACCTTTTATATTGATAGCATAGATTTATTGATTTTATGGTACATGAAATATTTGATGAATTGTTTAGTACTTGACAAGGGAATATAATTTACTTGATCAAATTATTGTACAACTCAAATTTTTAGAAGTGAACCATCTATTAATAACTGAAAGTATCATAGAAAAAATTGTTATACAATTTTTACTAAATAAATATATATTTATATTACAAATGTTTTGTACAAAAATGTGAAATATTTTAAAAATGTTCAATAAACATACCTTAAAGATTATTTATTTATACATTTATATGGAAGAATAACACTTGTATGGACAAAGTTGCATGACTTATATATAGGCATGCACAAATATCTTTACAAATGATTCTAAATAAAATATTTCTTCACATGTTTTGACAACCATAATTACAATATTATTAGGATTACTCTTTTTCATGATTGTTTAATGTAAGAGTTGGTATATAATGCTCTATACAATGAAATATTTTACTGAAAATTACATAGCCACCCAAGATATAGGAGCTTCAATGAAAGCACAAGAGAAATCAAATATAAGAGAATAATGCTCCTCTATCAAAGGATGCACGCATACAATGAGAATGAGTTAAGAATACCAATGCCAAAGTGTGACAAATGATGATGTACATAAGGAATAAAAAGGTCTAAAGGTTCCCCCACAACATTTTAAGAAGATGATGCAATTCCATAAGAGCTAACATCGAAGATAAGATGAATATCCTCAATAGTGTCCTCCAAGTCTACAAGTTTGGACTCACAAAATAAATCTACAATGTCTATCAAATAATCATCCCTAGTAGTTGTATATGGAAGATAATGAACAACTTGTTGCACCAAATAATTAGAATTCATGGATGTAGAGATACTAATCTCATTAGAAGTAATAGTCGACGATGATAAGAATTCAATGCATGAAATTCAACTACACTACTAATCCCTCAATGCTACGTCCACATAAGATGCCTAAGTGTGAGCATCAAATTTGAATATGCCAATGTCGGATTACTAGATTCCTTAGCCTCAATATTTTGACTCATAGATGAAGAAGATGAACCCTCTAAATCTAAATTAGGATTCATCTAGATTGAAGTCTCAATGACCATATTTGGAGGAGGAGAAGGAGCATTTGTAGAAGTCTCTAGATGTCATCATGACAATCAAGCTCTTCTCATTTGGTAAGCACTACAACTATTTTTTGATCATATGATTGAAACAAATAAAATTGAACAAGACAATACACAACAAGATCCTTTGGGAATGGAGGCTCATTTGAGTATCTATGCATCTCTTAGAGTGTGGTATCTATGCTTCTTGAATTATGAAATCTTCATCACAAAAGTTAGCTCAAAAACAATCAATAATGACAGTAAGAATCTTTCGCTCATAAGGAATACCTTATAGAAGGATACACTATTTAATGTTTTTAATAAACAAAAATTCTTATAATCATCGTATTCACATGGTAAACCCATTCAAACTTACTTTCTATTTCCAGCATATTTCATATATTTAACAAACGTGCTACACATTCCACATGATAATTTCATCTATTATATTCACAACAATTCTATGCATTTCATCTAATTAGAGGTCTTCATATTCAATATTCTGAACTTATCAACATTTCCTACATATCCAATCAATTCAACATATCATTCACTTCTTCTTAATCAACACATTCAAACTAGCAACACATTCAACATACTAACCTACTCATTCTCCTTTTATACATTAATTAAGCAAGACCAACCCCTTCAACATATTCATTCTATTAAACTTAATCCCTTGACTTAACATATTCAAATCACTCTACATGTTCAATCAATTCATCAAAGGTTTTATATGCTATCAATATGTATATTAACATTTGACTATTTATTCTGAATCGAGACCATATTATAATATTCGACATTTCTAAACTTATGACCGACCATAAGATTTAACCATCTCAAGGGCACACATCCAATATAGATCTTCTCACTATATTATAACTTATCAAGCTGGTGCAATTACCTTAAATTATTACTTTTACCATACATATATTATTAACTGAAAATTAAAGCCACGTTTGAATTATATAATCTCTATTTGGTTTCAATCATTTTCAAGAATTCACACATTCCTTGCACAATTTAATAATTAAATATCACATACAAAGGTGCTCTTGAGGAGTAATGTTCTTTAGGTCACATAGTCAATCAATTACCACACTGAGATAACAAGTTCTGCTTATAATTAGTTAAGATTTTGATACTGTGTGAGCTGTCAACATCTTCTATCTCTAATTTCCTGCGATAAACTTTCCTACCAAAGGTAGACTTAGCCATGATAGCTTAAACATGACACTGCAAGGTTATAAGGGTCAAAGGCTTTGAACAGTGTGACTCTTTTCAAGGTCACTTCCTACGAAGGTGTCGGGAGCTAGGTATTTTAAAATAGGGGATCGACTGACCCAATGTTGAGTTATCGAGAACTATCAAGTGCTAAAGGAAAAAAGAACTTGAAAATGCATATTATTACGGTCTTCAGGTTAGCAAGACAGAATATTTCAATAAGGTAGATTACAGTATATGCATTAACTTAAGCTTGGGGTAGAAAGATATTGTAGACCAAATAAGAAAAATATAAATAAATAAATAAACAACCAAAAATTGCTTAATAGATTATTGGTTTCCTGATGTTCTCAATGATGCCTCATAAGCAGAATTCGATCAGAGGTTACTATGAGTTACAAAGGTAAAACACATAGATCAATTAAGTTCGCTACTTCCAAATTCCAAAACCAACTTCAATAGAACCAGGGAAACACAACTTTTGAACCATACACCATAAGACTTCATCAAAGAGAAATCTAGATTAGCAAAAAATATCCCAGACCTCAATCAACACATAGAAAAAACAATAGTTCGCAAGCACTAGAACCAACAACATTCTTTTAATACAATTTTCTCAATATCGTTGACACATACAATCAATAGCAACTAGTAGATAACCAACTGACAAGTTGACATCAATGACAACACTTCATTCTTCTTCTATTCTTGCAAAAAATCTCAAAATCTTTTCCAAAAATAGAGTATATCATGTTTGTGATCTTAGAGCCATATTACAAAAATGTGAAACATACAAAGTGTCACTAAACCCGAAGAAATGTATTTTTAGGGTAACTAAGGATAAATTGCTTGGACACATTATGTCAGAAAGAGGTATTTTGATAAATCAAGATTGAGTGAGTGCCCTATTGAAATTACATAAGCACCAATGCTAGTAAGTCTAGATTATGTTAAACCTTTTTACATTTACTCTTATGCTTCAAGTCATGCATGTGCAACTACATTAACACAAACCAAAAAAAAAAAACCAATTGCATTCATGAGTGCTCCCTTTAAAGAGGTTGAGCTAAGATATATGGATATTGAGAAGAAATCCTTTGTGTTGGTTAAGGCAATAAGGAAGTTTCGATACTACATTCTCAAGAGTATAGTTAATAGATCATTTTTCCAAGCATCAAGTTTTACTAAAGCATTGGTTTGGAAAGAGGGCTAGATTAAAATATTTTAGAATATCTGACTTGGTCCTATCTTTGAACAAATACCATGAATGCAAAGGTGAAAACAGTAAGCTCAACAAGTTATGGACTAGTCCTTACTAGGTATCTAAAATCCTAGGTGACAACACCTATAGGCTTAAAACTCTTATTGGAGAAGATATTCCATTTCCTGTCAGTGGGAAATTCCTAAAGCATTATTTTCAAGCTTGTTGTTGGTCATCAATTGTTATTGTAAATATGTAAATAGATTTTTTTTTGGTTTTTGTGCTCTTTTCTTTGTTTTTTGCTTTTTGGGGTCCTGTGTTGTTGAGATGTGCTAAATAGTTAGCAATTTCCAAAGGTAGTAAAAATTACAGAGTATCAATCCTAGAACTATGATTCATACTTTAGCAGGAAGTGGTTCTCTAATTATAAAAATTAGATAATTGTTTTGGATTCATTACTTTAGTTCACATAAATCATTCAGTTGATATTGAGCTACAAATGCCCACACTTAAAAAATTCTATGTGGATTTGGGATAGCGGTTGCTTGGATTGAGTGAAATATCAAAAGGTAACTTTTTCTACTATTGTAATTCCCAACCTAATAATGGGCTTCATTTCCTGCAAGTTGAATTAAAAGAGCTTACAATGAAACATCAAATAAAAGGTGAAAACGAATATCAAATAAATATCAAAAGAGAAAAATTCAACTCTTTAGGATATCCAAATATCTCTACCAAGGCTATAGACACATGACTGGTAGTAGAGCTATATTTGGGAAGAATTATAGAGATAACTTTAGCGAGGCTACAAATGCTTGACTGGCAGCAAGGCTTTATCCAAGGTTAGCTTAAAAGGGAATTGCCAAATTATGTAGGTCAATGCAAGTAATTTGTTATGCTCCAAATTTTTTATAGTGAAATAAACCACTAGCACACATGTGAGCTCAATGAAATTTAATTTTGATATGCTGATTAAAGTGAAAGGAATGTTAAAACAAGGGTTTGAATGTTTATAATTCAAAAACTATAGAATGTTGAAGTATGGTTATTGATAGGCCAAAATTGGGGTAAAGAATAAGAAAGATTTCATCTTGGTCTAAGTGTCAATCCGGGGATTGTAAGCTTATGAAAGGTGTCAAGGCTATATGCCGAAGAGGTGAGAGTCATGAGATGAGTGATCATGAATACAACTTATGAAAATAAGCCTTTAGAAAATCAAACTAATTTTGGAAATAGGAATTGTCACTTCTTGGTGACAAGAGCTCTTCTTTTATAGTCTAGTGATAAGAATTGTGCAAACAGAAAATTATAAAACAAAAAATCAAACAAAAATCATCGAATTCATAAAATCATAAAGCAATATAAAGCATGAACATCTAATCTAGTAAATAATTTCATGATTCATAATTAATTTACAAGCAATAAAAAATAAACCATACATGCAAATAATAAAGAAATAATGGAAATAAAAGCATTGCTAAACAAATAGAAACCACCAGACATCCCAAGAAGTGAGCCCTTCCTTCTCAATATGTCTGGTGACAAAACACGAATTCCTTCCTATGTTGCTTGATAGGCTGTCGTTAGATCCCGTTACTGTAGAATATAAAATTCGATTTGTCGACCGGGTAGTGTTCAAGGAAATTTGCAATAGAAGAAGTCTGGAGTATCTCCCTAAGGTTTTCTAACTTTTAAGAACAACTTAATATTAATTCTAACTGCAAACTATCTAACTATAAAATTGTAAAGCAATTTATTCCTAAGAAAAAAGGAAATGTTTGAACTAAAAGCGTGAGAAAACTAATTTACAAAGCATAATAACTAAATTGAAAAGCACAGAAACGACTAAACTAAGAAGCTGAAAAATTATAAAAGAAAAAAATCTTATAGCAATCCATAAAACATTTTCTTAACAATAAAGATTCTAACAGTTAATAACAAAAACTATGGAAGTGAAAAGCAACAAATATTTCAGAACTTAAAATTTCATAACAGTAAATTTAATGATTCTCTACAGAACAATATCATAATAAAAGAAAACACTTATCTACTCCCGTCGAGTGGCTAGCTCGTGGGTTATCACATTCATTCACAACTCACATTCACAGCTATTTCATAAACACTTCTATCAATCATAGTTATCATCCATAACTCATAACTCATAATTTTTAGATAACAATTTCTTTATTCATAGACCTCGGAAACATTCTGACAGTATAACATTGCTTTTTCACTATATATCTTACTTCTAGAGATCATATCTTTTATAGAGAAACTGTAACTACATCCTATATTTCAGATGGTGTGGATTACTATTGAAAATATCTAAAACAAATCTACGAATAACTCGTATGTCTTTAAAAACCTATTACATAGTATTTAAGAGGCTCAAGTTGAGCCATAAAGTCTTTAATTCAAAGGATAACAAAAATAACAACTTTAAAAGAAACTACATCTTCGGTCCATCACCCTAAAGTTCTAGAGCATATTTCTAGCGTATATCTTCAGCCTGTTCTGGAGCATGTGCTGGCTGGATGCTTCAATCTACAACTTTGATTGACCGATTATTATCTACAAAATACTTCAAGAAATCAAAAGAAATAAAGTTTATACAATTTATCACTAAAAATTAAGCAATTATTTCTCCTAAAATTTAATTAATTGGTAGAGGATAGAGATTTTGCATGTATGAACCAGGTCTTTATAGTATTATCATGATGAGGTTATTTTTACCTCATCACTGCTTCGATCATCCAAAATGTTCTTTTATTTATCAAAATTAATATGGCTCAATACAATATTCTACATACTAGAATCTGCCCTAGAGTTGATATATATACAACTCCAATATATAATAGCTACATACAGAAATAGATGGTTTTTTTGGGCCAGCGACCAACAAACTGAAGATTATTGGCTCATGTGAAACCTTATTTGCAAGCCATATATCAAAAACAACTTTGTTACACCCACAACTAGAAATGGGAAATGATAGAATTTTGGTGGTCTCTACATAGCTGGAAAGTGCATTTTTATCATAGGTATTTGTCCTCAATTCGATCCTCACTACAACCACCATTGGGAGAAGTTGTTTGCTGATGTGGAGAAGTAATTTCATAGGTGGAGAAGAGTTGTTATAAAGACATTAAAATAACCAAATATTTCAACCATTGAATGAAGTGATGGTTACAACAACGTAAACAAATATGTTGGCTATTTTGGAAGAAGGAATATAATCAAGCACACGTGGTAGAAGTAGGAATTGAAGAGGCCACCACTTATAATAAAAATCCATCATGGAGATTTGACCACGAGATGGTCTAGCTAAGAATGAAGTAGAAAGTGAACTGGACGTGGAAAAAATCCATGTGCTAATATGAGTTGGCTTGGTAGGTGAAAATGTATGAGTGGAAAATATTGTTGAGCATCTTTGTGGCTACAGGAAGCAAGAGTGACATGAAGGTTGCATGTTGCAAGATATAAGGCTTAGAATAACAACACTTACTAGTAAAAATAATCAATAATTATTTTCCATATTTTAATTTTAAAACTATATTAATTATGACAAATATATTTAATCATAAGCAACACAAAATGGTATGAAATGGAATGTGGGAATGGTTATGAATGTGCATGAAATAGGCCAAAATATAACATAAAATAGAACATAATTGGCTCTCTTGAGTTCTTATTTTCTAAATTATTTTTTTGTTGCTTTGTTGGTTTTGTTGGTTGCTAGTTGTTGTGTGGTCTCACAACATGCACCATTTTATTATTGGAAAAATGTGGACCCCTATTTTCCTAATTTTTCCCTTTCTTTTCTTTTTGCTTTTGTTGGTGTACTTCTTTTGGGGCAAATGGTAAAATGGAAGTCTTGCTCTAAAATGCTCAGCTTCTACTCAAATTGTGGTCTTCCTTGGCTTAGGGTGTTTGCAAAATCTTTTTCCCCATGGTTTTATTGATTATCTAGATTCTTGAGTTTTTGGATGTTAGGTGTTGTTGCTCTAAGTGTAATTCATCTTTTTCAAAATTTGCATTGTGCCTGGCTAGTCATTGCACTAGATGATTTTTCACCTAGGGGAATTTTCCCTAAGTGTTGGTGCTTTGGCACTTGTTTAGATAAGCCAAGTCTCGAATTTTCTTTTCTTTAGAACCGCAAATTAGAATTTTTGGGAATTGAGTTCATTTTGAACCATACTGGTCTTAATTTTTACCTACACCTAGGTATCCTTTACACCTGATTCCCATAAACCTAGTAAGTAAAAAGCCTAGCCTCGGTAAATATTTGAGACAAGGTGTCAGATGCTTCAAATCCTACTATTAGCTAGTCATTCAACATCCAAGCTAGATGCTTCCTCTGATAAAATTTTCCTACGAGGACTAATGTGGCATGCAAGCATGCCATGTGTACTACCTATGTTGCTTTCCTTTCAAAGGTGGGCCCTAGCACAAAAATCAAGGATTTCATGATGTGAACCCTAATTCGCCATGATTGAACCTTTGCTCAAGGTAATTAATGCATTGTAAATAGAATTAATAAAGGTGGTGAACAACACATGTACTTGGCACCACCTTAAGGGTGATCCCACAATACTGGTTTACAATTTTTGGCCAAACTGGCCATTGAACTAAATTTTTAACTAAATCTTCACTTTCGGGCACCTATAGTGACTAAACCATGAGGAATTTGAAGATGATGCAAACTAGTGATTTGTGACATTTTTTCTATATATTATAAATATATTTTTTTCAAAAAATTTGGAATCAGATTGCACTTCTTTCTCCATCTCCTTTGAAAACTAGTTTTTAATAGTAAACACCATTTTTAAAGAGTGACGTCACTAGCTAACACAACTTTTTTTCTATGAAGGATAAAGTTCTAATTTTTTTGAACGTATATTCATAACTATGATATCTAGTGCATGGAATTGGTTTCATAGAATTTCATTGAATATTTTCTTCTTAATTAAGTTTCAAAGTCAAACTAGCTACAATTTAGACATGATTCACTGGCTAAAGCATAACTTTTTTCGTATGTATCAAAATTCTTTTTTTTGTTGGATCAAGGACACCAATATCTAATGACTAATATTTTTCAATTTTTTTTTTGATAATCTACTATTTTTCCACATGTACAGAATAGAGAGCTTGATTTTCAATGAAAACCTATGTTTAATCAAACTAAAAAATAAAATACATAATAAAACCAAAACATATTAAAATTATATTCGATGGATAGCTTGTTCTAAGGAATACCATCATCCAGTTGGGGCTTTGAAGTCTCCTCCATTTTCATCCTCAACCTGAGCTTCGAAACAAATTTTTTTGCAAAATTTTGGTGCAAGAGAAGGAGAAGGGGTAAAAAGGGGGGTTCACTTGAAACCCCCTTTGAGCGAATCCCCCTTGACCCTTCAAGTGAAGGTGGGTTCGCTTGAAGGGGGTTCGAGAGAACCTTTTTTCAAAATTTCCCTTTGTCTTCCATTTAAAAATGTGCCAAAAGGTGGGTCCCATCATTTAATAGGGTTCACTTGAAGGTGGGTTCAAGCGAACCCATTAAGGGTCCATACAAACCCCAAGTTCGTGCGAACCCCTAAAAACAATTTTTTTTTTCAAGGGAGCATTTATAAAATTTTCCTTCCTCAACAGAATTGTAAACCAATATTGTGTGATCACCCTCAAGCATGCACTTACTTCCATAACACACTACCTCGCACAAGACCATCCATTTGTAAAAACATTAATGAATTGAAACAATGGTTGTGGCACAAAAAGAGAAGAGTAAGTTTTAAAACATAGAAGAACACTTTCATCATAGAGTTCATGGTCATTCTACTAATGAATGTAAGAATTTGGGTAAAAAATTCAACATCTTAAGGATTTTGGTGCTCTTCCTTGTGTTGAAGTACCTAGTTCCTCTAATTGATATTGATTTTCATGTTTCCCATCAATCATCTCGGCTCACCCTTGTTCCACACTAAGTGGGGGCAAGGGGTTAGGTAGCCTTGTCCTTGTATGTCACTTGTCAATTTTATTTTTTGGTTAGTTGACCACCTTCCATGTATATGCAAGAGAAAGCTTGGGATATGATTGACATGCCTTAATATGGCTCGCATGTGACATACTGAGTTATATTTAGTTGTTGCATTTTGGGGGTAACCCCTTCCTTCCTATTTCATGATGTAGCTTTATTTCGAAAAAATATGACTTGGCATAGAGTTTTTCTAGGAAATCTCTCATGTCTTAGGAAAAACATTTGGCTATTTTAAAGCAATTTCTCACATTAATGGTGTAGCAACCTCTTTAAAGTGTGGGCATACATTGATGACATCTTTCAACAATATTTCATGGCATTATTTTTCTTTTTTCTTGTGATGTTTCCTCTTCTTGGTGGTGTCATTGGGTTTGAAATCCTCTAGGAGTGACTAATATACCATCATGGCATGATGCAAATGAGGTATCCCATGAGTGACAATCTAACACCCTTCACTTGTCCTCTCTTGGATACATTAGGCACAATGCTCCCTAAAAATAAGACCTTACATGAACAAAGAAAAATCCCCTTTTAACAAAATTTTATATTGCAAAATCATTACATTGTGGTTCCTTATTGAAGTTGTCAAGAGGATAACTTCGATATGGTATGAGAGGCTAATATGATTCTCTCATTTTCCACTTCTTTGGGATAACTCACCTAGTGGACAGATTGAGGTTCCACTACCCCAGAGTGAGCAACATATGTTACAAACAAACAACCCCATTCCACATCGTGTTGGAACGATTGTGCTTGATCCTTTTGTTTATTTTTCTTGGCCTTTGGCAGGGTATAAATATGTATCTTTTTTATTGTTGCATAATTAAGTGTCTTGAATTTCTACTTTAGTGTGAGTTTAACGTGGTGTCATCCTCTCACTAAAGTGGGGGAAAAATTTAGTAATGGAAAAAGTATCCTTTTTCCTTGGTTTGGGAATAATGAACATTGAATTAATTTTTCCTTGGTCTAATGTTGTAATGTGTTGTACACATTCAAATTATTCTAGGGTCCCTACTTAATTAAAATATACTTAAATTGTACCTTTCTAAGGTGTTTTAAAGTGTTGTAACACACTTTCACACTTTTCTAGGGTTTATTTAATTATTGGAGCCTAATGGGCCCCTTTTAATGAAATGTACTTAATTTATACCTTATTTAAGTGTTGTAAAGTGTTGTAGCAGACTTTCACACTTATCTATGGTTTCATTAATTAATGGTGGTTAATTGAGTTTAATTGGACCCTTTAATTCAAATTCAAGCCCTCTTTTCAAGGATCTATCCTGACACCCAATAACGATATTGGATGACATTTAATTTGGAAAATATGGTGTCCTTAAAAATATTGCTAGGACCCATTTTCCTTTCCTAGCGAATGAGTCCTCTCCATATAGGCCACCCCTTTATTCACATTCTTGAGGTGAGTTTTCGATGTTATTTCACCTCCCTTTACTTGGTCCTAGAAATAATTCCAGGACCTATTCACCTTTAGTGGTGAATGGGTCCTCCTTGAGTAGGAAAACCATATTTAATTTAATTTTGGTGGGATTCTTATTACTTTAATACCTAGATTTAAGGTTGTCTTGAATTATTTGAATTTTTGGGTTGTTGATGGGTGTTTTAGCACTTTCTCAACATGGGCAGCACACAAGTATGCTACCTCTCTTAAAAAGTAATTTATGCAACTAAGTTTTAGAAATCACCCCAAGGTCTCTCAGGTGTCAAGTCATGACTAAGCTTGGAATGATTCAGTTGGTTGATGTGATTTGTTGGTAATCACAAAGGGAATTTATGGTTACTAAGTAAGGAGAGAATTGGGTCTGCAAAAAGGAGTTTTGTGAATTTTGGAAATGAAGAACAACTACTACAGAATCATCTATGCCCGCTCCCCTCTCCAAGGAAGAGCTGAGTAAAATGGAGAAGATGAAACATTGGACCAAGTCCACGATAGATTGGTTCAACTAGGTGATATATAATGGTGACATGGGCATCTGCCACACTGCCCAGACATTCAATAAATTTTGGAGTTTACAGAAGTAGAGAGGACATGATAAAGACCTGCAATAACTACTCTGAGTTGTATAGGATCACTTATTCTAAGATCGAGAGCATCCTCAATCTCTCCTGGGGAGTATGGGAAAAGGAGTTGGGACTACCAGAAGATGATCATTGGCTCGTGGAAACATGGAAAATGGGAATAGATTACAGAAAGGAGATCCTGGAGAAGGTCCTGCATGAACTAGAGCTTGATCTTGAATGGGTTACATGGCACTAGATTGATAGTGAAGATTACTTGAAAATGATGATGGACTACAAGATGCCTGCTCTAGAGTTAGATCTTAAGAAAATTAAGCTATTCTTTCATAAGAATATGGAGCAAGGGGCTACAGAGACATTGTCACTAGATTTCATGG
Source organism: Sequoia sempervirens (assembly GCA_007258455.2). Taxonomy (NCBI): domain Eukaryota; kingdom Viridiplantae; phylum Streptophyta; class Pinopsida; order Cupressales; family Cupressaceae; genus Sequoia; species Sequoia sempervirens. Next base: position 1,241,586,155 of record VDFB02271358.1, read on the forward strand.
ATTTTACTGTGAGGGGTTTCACTCAATCTGAGCAAGTTATCAAGGTGACACCCAAATGCACCAAGCATTAGGAGTAGATCACTGAGAGGTCCAAGAAGATAACCTTTCAAATCCTTCAATCTAATCTAATGGAATGGGATAAACTCCAAGCTATAATTGAAAAGTTCATGGAGTACGCTATTCTCCAAAAGAATGTTGGAAATCTAGTTATAGATGATGAGTATTTGAAAAAATAGCTATAAAGGTTGGTAGTCACTATAGGACAAAACAACTATAGTGTCAAGGTAGCTAAATGACAAAATAGGCTACATGACGAAATAGGGAAGAAGACAAAATAGTCTATTTTAAATTATGAAATATTGGGGGTAGGTGAAACCCTAATGTAAAATGAATATGAGCCGCACAATGAAAATGAATCTTGTCCATTCATTTTTCTTTTGGAAAACTATAAATAGGGGTATCCTCTCATTTTCAAAGAGAGAGATGAGTTGTAGTGTAAAGGCATGATGCAAAAAATTAATGAGAAAAGAATGTTCTATGGTTTCTTGTGTTTTCTTCTCATGTGTGCATGATTCATTCTCCCAATATTAGATTTTAGCTTCATTGTTCTTAGTTTTAAGTTACTTTATTTGTTAGTTCATGTTGTGCTTTAATGGTGAAGAATGTTATGGTGTTTGATGTCTTCCTAGCTCATACTTTTTGTTGTTTATTATTGATAAACTGCTGTGTAAAGTTAGTCTAAGCATCATTTACATTGTTGCAATCAAGTTCAACTATTTTTCATGCTTTAATGGTGAATGAATGGTTTGAAAATATGTAGACCTTAGAATATTGCACTAGTTTCATGAAACTGTAGGCTATCCTTGGTTAAGTGGAACTTAGTTTTAGGAAGTTTTTCCACTGTAGCATCCTCCATTATTATTGTTCAACATTAATTGTAGGTCTAGGAAACTTCTTATCCCTTTTCCCTTTTTACCTTTCTTTGAAAACTAAAGTTTAAACAAAGTTCCAATATCCTTGTAAAGCCAAATTTGATGGTAAAGGAGGAATTTTAGTTTGTTGTCCTAAACTTGCAATAGTTGTTCTTCATTTCTAGAATTCACAAAACTCCTTTCTGTAGACCTAATTCCCTCCTTGCTAAGTAACCATAAATTCCCTTTGTGATTACCAACGAATCACATCAACCAACTAAACCATTCCAAGCTTAGTCATGACCTGACACCCGAGAGACCTTGTATAGGTGATTTCTAAAATTTAGTTGCAGAAATTACCTTTCAAGAGAGGTAGCATACTTGCGTGTTGTCTGTGTTGAGAAAGTGCTAAAACACCCCTCAATAATGTTGATAATCAAGAGCAAAGAAATGTTGTAGAGGAAGAATATAATGAAGATGCACCTGATTAGTTAGTTAGGGAATTAGCTTCCCCATTGGAGGTGGAAATAATGCCTCTAGATCTCAGAAGCTCAATGCAAGAAGTGGAAACCCCTAAACCTAGGCAAAGAGAAAAGACAAAAAAATGTTATGAAAAAAAATGTGGATGGAAGAACACTCCATATAGCTACCCTAGTAGTGGATAAAATCAAACATGAGATAACACCTAAGGATTACAGGGTGACAAGTATTAATGTTGGACATTCATCCTAGGGACAAGAATTAGAAGATATGAAAATGAATTTAGAGACAATTGTTGCTAATGTGCAGAAAAGTAAACAAAAGAAAAGAAAGTTGAAAGAATGGATTGCTCACCTAGAAAATTTTATCAAATCACTAGCTCAATCTGATCAAGCACATACTGAATTTCCTCAAAATCTAGTGCTTATGTCCAAGGAGCAAGTGGATGCTATTGCAACACTTCATCATAAAATGAGTGTGTTTGAAGAGTGGATGGAGTACTTGGTGAGGCAAGGAGAAGAATTAATTACAAATTCCATTGGGAAGCATAAAGAGGCATACCATTGGTGCGAAAATTCCAAAATATTAGAAGGAGAATGTAGATTTCGCCAAGAATAGACTAATGCTAAAAGGAGAAACTTAAAGGCTCTTATTCAAACAAATTTCCAAGGATTTGTAAGTGAGAAGATAACCATGGAACAAGAGGTTCTTATGTTTGAAAAATGGAAGAAACAAGTTTATTGGGAAGGTGACACCTTAGTACGATGTGTGGAAGGATTTGAGAAGGTCACCAAAAGATGTTATAAATTGATTAATAGAGATCAAGGTTTTATTGAAATTCTAGCACGACAAATTTGTGATCCCCAGACTCTAGGGCAATATGTTAAAGAAGTAAAAGCTTTCAAAGAGTGGCTTAAAAGAGTAAATAAGGACCATGTTCATTCACTAAACCAGGAAGTTATTGATGAAATTATACAGTGTAGGAATGCCATGATCAAATATGAGACATAAAAGATGTAGAGGAACGCAAATATCCTCCAAATATCAAAAGATTATACCAAGCTCAAATACAGTTGGAGGGTAATTCATATAATTCTAAAAGAGTGTATGCAACAAGTGTTGGTTTCCTTATAGGAGTATCAACTAAATAAAGGTGAAGAAGTGTTTTCAGACCCAGAGTTTGATGCATGGCAATAAATAGCCAAATATCGGATACTAGAGGTTACCACAAGGATATTCTACTGAAATGCATTTTGCAGGTTGTTCCTGGTCCTGATGGGGGTGGATTTTTTTGGAATTTAAAGAGTACCAATGGTCATGTTTTATTCAAAGTATTTGCATACTGGAGCTTGGAGCTGAAGAATAATGTTGATGAAGAATTCAAAGCTTTGACTTTGTCTAGAATATTCCAATGACAATTGTCATCTTCCATGTGCTACTTTTGATTTTTTGTTTATGATTCCATTTTATAGACTTAAGTTTAAAATTTTGAGCTTTGTTCCTATAAAAGACAATTTACTGCTTTACTTTTATTTGAAGTCCAAAATTTGTGGATGTCAGAGAATAAAAAAATCTTTAATTATTTTTATTTTTCCTATTTTTTGTTCCATTCTAGATTAAAAACTTGTATGCACATAGAAGTTAATCAATATCAAAGCCAATTTGAAAGCTACCTCCTAGTATGAAATCTTATGTAGCTTGTTGTTTGTTCTGTTGGACAAGACTATATGTTGCACCATTTAAGGGTGCATACAAAACCTACCCGATGTCCAAATGAACCCCCCTCTCTTTAAAATATCACATCATTCTATGCCTGGTTGTGAAGAAATTGGGTGATGTATGGAATGGTCCGCTTTCATTTGATTAATTCTTGAGGCATGCATGGATAATACTTGGGAGAAAATTTTACTTTTTAGTCTTTTTAATGCTTTATTTTAAAATAGATGTTCAAATTTCAGAAAAAAATTCAAAAATGAGATGAATTGATGAAAATATTATTGCAAATCTTTTGATTCCATGATAGTTTTGAATGCTTAAAGAGAAATCTACTTAAGTGAAAGATAAGTTATTTGAAGTTCATGAAATTTCATTGTTAATTTTTCAATTTCATGAATTTGTTAAATGATTAGACTGAGATTATTTTTATCAATCTCTATGATTCTTTGAAAACCAGAAACAAAAACCATTTACCCCTTGTGATTAATAACATTATCACAACAAACCCTGATGTGAACCGAGTGTGGTCAAGACTTGACATAAATGAGCCTTGCGATTAAGCTGAGTCAACCTAAGATTTAGGTTTCCCTGGTTCAATATTTTAAGTAAAGATAGGTTTGCACAGTCTGTTTGTGAGGATTTATCTACACTGTTGGTGTGCAACTACCATTGTGATCAACAAGAACTTGCACTAGACAAATTTCCTTTTCGTAGTTCTTTTCTTTCATTAGGGTTGAAGTTGGAGTCTCATAGAGTCACTTGGTCTTGGTCTAGTGATCCTCATGTGACATTAATCGAAGTTAGTGGTCTAAAGTCATCTAGACCCCAAGGGTCTTGAAGTGAAAGTGAGATACTACAAAATCCGACTGCTGCTATACCTCCCTCGCTTGCACCGATGAATTTCTTTAATGTAGAGTCACTGATTCAATTTGTTGTGTATAATGATCTTTTGAAGAATCTAGAAAAAATGTGTCTTAAGTATTATCTTCATAAAGATGTGGAAGAAAAAATTAGAATCTTTAAGGATACACGTTTCACATTAAGGATTAGACATGAAGATGTCATATGTAGGTTATTTCCATATACCTTAAGTAATGAGGTTTACCAGTGGTACATCAACTTACCTCATAATTTGGTTAGATCATGGTAAGATATGGAAAGTCAATTTTTAGCCAGGTTTAGAACGTCGGTTGGTCTTGCTTTGTTATATGCCTAGTTTTCTCAAATCAAAAGGTTCAATGGTGAACCTATAATTTCTTTAATGATAGGTTTCAAAAGGATTATTCTAGGTTACAAGCACCTTACATAGTGGATAATTTTTTCAGCATTGCAGTTTATTATACGGTAGTAGATCCTTTAACGACTATGTTTTTGAAACAAAGGGAAAATCCTCCCACTACTTTACTTGAAGCCTATGTTGAAGCCATAAGTGTAAATTTAGAGATGAAACACCTCAAAAGTAGATCATTTGTAAATGGAAAAAATGGATTAAATAACTATACTCTTCTGAGTGTGAATGGAGTTCCATTAAATCATCCAATAGCTCCTATTTTTTTTTCCTTCAGTAGTCCAAAATGGGACATTTCCTCAAAATAGTTTCTTCCAACCAAGAAATAATCAAGTTCTAGTCCTGCACCCTAGTCTGACCATCATAGACCTGCATCCTAATAGAAATTCTTTCTTCTCATAGACTCAAGAGAGTAAAAAGTTAAAAACTTCAAATGATAAAGTAGAAATTAAGGAAATCATAACTCAACTCAAAAGATTAACTACAAAAGTTACATAATTAAGAAATCAGAATTTTTACTCTCGGTGTAATAATTAGAGTTTGCAAAGTCGAGTATATAATGCTCCTAGACCACCTAGACCTTGGAATACATGACCGAATAATGGAGGAATATCCATACCTTTAGATAATGCTAATTACTTCGATGGTAGACCTATGTTAAAGGTGAACTTAACTGACCTTGTCATGAACAATTGGTGTCAAATCCACAACACAAATGCTCATTTTGAAGTGGAATGTCCGTAGATTAAAACCACATCAAATATTTTCTTGGCTGCTACACACTACAATGAACAGTGTGAATCTTATCCTCCCAAGGGAAATGAATTAGTTCCAATAGGATATGACTCTATTTTGGTTCTTGAGAGTTACAAATATTTTGAGTCACCTGTTGTTGTCAAGAGTCATACTTATGAACAAGAAGGAGATAGTTCAGCCATGACTTTAGAAACCTACATGTTTCCTTATCAAGATGAAAATAAACCTCAGGATGGAGTCGATGAAATTCATGCTTTTCAATAATATCCAAAAGGACATAATTACAACCTGAGAAGTAACACAAACGATGGAAGAAAATTCAAAGGTCCTTTGACTATGTCAATCTTGCCTAATAATTTTAATACTCCAATAGACGATAAATCAAGTAATACCCTAGGGTTACCCAAAGTTACCTCTCAATATAACTCATCAAACTTTTACAAAGTGAAAAAGTAGAATCTACTGATCAAAACAATTTGACTAATTATTTAGCAGAAGAAACAAAAAAGTTGAAAATTAGCCTCTTTATTAGAATTACTTAAAATGACAGTGATTAGGAAAGCTTTCTTGAATACCTTAGAAGATTTCCTAAAAGAAAGAAAACTTAGTAAATAATCTCAGACAAAGGATAACTCCAGTAAGGAAAAAGAAAAAAATATAGTTCCTATGATGGATGCACAAGTATCCTATTATAAAGGGAAAATAGAAACCTTGCCATTTTTTTTTCTCATTTTTTTTTCTCACATTGAGAATATTTGGTAAAAATCTCCATAATTTCCTAGTAGATTTTGGAGCATCTACTAATGTGATGTCTTTTTCCATATGTTATACACTAGGTTTAACTCTAGAAAATTCCCTGAACAAAGTCACTCAACTTGACAAAACTAAAGTAAATGTAGTCGAAGAATTAACCAATATTTATATGCAGTTAGCATCAAATCCTTGGATTTAATATTATATAGATATTTAGGTTGTTGAGATACTAGATACTTATGGGATGTTATTGAGTAGGGACTGGTCAAAGACTTTAAATGGATATATGGCTATAGAATTCTCACACATGTGGTTACCATGCAAAGGAGTTCCTAATTGGATCAAGATCGAGAGAGAGCCTCACATGAAATACATGATCACTTATTATAATAAAAAAAATGAAGTTCTATACATAGATGTAGAACCAAGAGTTTACAAATTTTGAAGTTTCAGAGTGAAAATAGAAGAAGTTTTTATGTGTAATGTTGAAAAGCATAATCAAATAAATCCTAGAGCAGATATGTTAGTGTAATTGGATTATGATTCTTTTGAAGAAGAGAATAGTCGTTTAGATAAATTTTGGGAAGAATATTGCTATCGAAGCTCGAAAGAGCGAGAAAATTAAAGATTCACTAAAAAAAATTTTGTTGCAGGGTTGGTGCAAGTTACACAACTTTGCACACTTAGAGGACAACTACATGATGGGCTTAGAGATCATTTACATAATTGAAAACTAGTGCTATTTAGAGAACACTACTCTTAATAGGTCTAAGAGAGAAATACTTGGAGATAGGATGTAGGCTAAGCAGACTGGAAATGTTAATTTGTCCACTCTTAAGAATGCTAAGATCAAAGTTGTTGAAGATCGAATTTGGAACCTTAAGTTTAATGGATCCAAGTCAAAATAAGGAATTGGAATTGCAGTTGAGCTCATCAGTCTACAAGGTAAGTCTTTTCTTGCTTCTTACCTATTACAATTCCAATGTACTAACAACACAACAAAATACAAATTCCTTATTCACAGTTTGATGCTCGTGATCAAGAAAAAGGTTAAGATTCTTAAGGTGCTCGGTGAATCAGAGCTAGTGGTCAAGCAAGTCTTAAAGTAATATTTTTTTCATTACAGATGCTTGTCTAGTTACCAACATAGAGTGTGGGACTTGATAAAAGATTTTGATGCCTTTAACATTGCTCATATCCCATGAAGATTCAATCAGAGAGCTAATGCTCTAGAATCTCTAGATTCTTTCTATTTGAGGAGGTTTACTGTCGAGCTAGTGCAATTACCTTTGATTCTTGATAATGTTACAAATTTGTAAGTGTTAAATGATGACCATCACATATTGGAATTTATCACTAATATCGACACCTTCAAGGCACAAATAATCAGAATAGTTTGCTCAGATGGAAAAATTCAAGATGAAGAATTAGCTCAAGCTAAAGATAATAATATTCTAAAAGGAATAATTGAGTTGGAAAGACTGTTTGATGTGGATCAAATAGTCCGATAGAAAGACCTACCCAGAAATGACGGAGGGCAGTCTGAGTTATATAATTTGAATACTAAAGAAGATCCTAAGAACATGCTTATAGGAGAGGTATGTACCCAAGAAGAAAGAAGAAATATTGCTCAGGAACTCATATATTATTGGAAGGTTATAGCATGGGCATACAAAGATTTGAATATTTATGATACTTCCATTATCACCCATACCATTCCATTAAAGCTTGATGTAAAACCTTTTCGACAGAAACAATGGCCTGTAAATGTGCTCTTAGAACCTTTGATCAAAAAGGAAGTACAAAAGCTCCTCTCAACCCAAATAATTTTTCCTATTAGACATTCTACTTGGGTGGCAAACCTAGTGCTTGTCAAGAAGAAAAATGGAGATATACGACTGTGTGTGGATTTTTGGAATCTTAATAAGGTGTCTAAAAAATAAAGTTATCACTTTCCTTTGATGGATGAAGTGTTACAAATTGTTAACAGTTCACAAATGATGTCCTTCTTGGATATATTCTCTAGATACAATCAGGTAATGGTCGCTAAGGAAGATCAGATGAAGATAGTGTTCACTACAAAGTGGAGAACTTTTTCTTATAGAAGGATGCCATTCAGATTAATAAATGTTCGAGCCACATTTCAGAGAGATATGGATTATGCCTTCCAAGATTTGATAGGAAAATGTATTATTATAAACATGGGTGACCTGATGACATTTTCCTAGAATAGAGGAGATCATGTCTATGATCTCAGAGCAATATTGCAAAAGTGTGAAATTTACGGAGTTTCATTGAATCCTAAGAAATGTACTTTTTTGGTAACTGAAGGAAAGCTATTGGGGCACATTATTTTTGAAAGAGGTATTTCAATAGACCCAGATAGAGTGAGTTCCTTACTCTAATTACAACCCCTAGGAAGTAAGAAAGAATTAAAATCATATTTTGGTAAGATAAATTTCATTCAGAATTTATCACTGGATTTGTCGAGATAGTGAAACCACTCAATGAAATGTTGAAGAAAGATGCAAAAATCAAGTGGACAAGTGAAGCTAAACTTTCCTTCAAGAATATGAAAGATGCAATTGTGAAAGCACCAGTGCTGGTAAGTCAATACTATGTTAAACCTTTTTATATTTACTCTTTTTCTTCTAGTCATATGTGTGCAACAGTGTTGACACAAAGGGGTGAGAACAAAGAAGAAAATTCAATTTCTTTCATGAGTAATCCATTTAAAGAAGTGGATCTCAAATAAATGGATATTAAAAAACAAGTCTTTGTTGGCAACACAAGGGTAGACAACTAAGAGGGGGGCTGAATTAGTTGTCTTAGAAATTATACAAATTAAACTTATTCTCAAATCTGATAAATAAACATGAAAGCATAAACCATCACCACATCAAAACACATGACACCAAGATATTTTACGTGGAAACCCTGTTAGGGGAAAAACCATGGTGGAGGTTAATCCACAAGATTATACCATGTTAAAAGTATAAAAGTATTATAAATGGGGAATGCACATGCATTCAGGCACACTGCCTAGAGCTCATTGCTCAAATACAAAAGGCTTACTACCTAGAAGAAGACTCAATGTCTTACATTCACATTAGGATTACATCTGGAAGATTTTGAACTGGGAAAATAGAATTTTCTAATGCCTAATTACAGTTCTGATTAAGCACATAAAAACTTTCATCTACTCACTCTTCTTCACACTTTACATCTGCCTTCAAAATATTAGAACATTATTTGCACACATCACACACACCATCAAATGGTATAAAAAATTGATCATATATATTCGCAACTAAGGATAACATCAACTACATGTCGGCCCAAAAAAATATGAAATGTGTACAAACTATCGGCCCAAAACAATAAATAATTTATCAATGTGGACAAAATAGTGTGAACCAAGACATAGTAAGGACCCAAAACAACATGTCTCAAACATGAAACACCTTAAACAACTATGCCTCAAAGATCCACAACATGCTACAATCACCCTGTCGGCCATGATCATGAAAAACATGAACTCACAAAAGAAAATCACCAATCGGGAGCACAACGATCAATGTGGACCAACAACACAAATAGAGCACAATCTAGAAACATCCACAAGCATCATGAATCACCATAGAAGCATCCGTAATTACTCAAATTACTAGAATCACGCCATCTTCTTTCAGGAACACCAACTAAAGCAACAAAACAACTATCAGAACACATATACTCATAATTCAATCAAATCTTCATTTGAACCTTTGAAACTTCATGTGGATAAACTAAATACACTTTTCAACAAACCCTTTAATCTGCAATCTCTTATCATCGATATATTGAGCTAGCCACCATACTGAACATCACTACATCACCAACAACCTGCAACTTATTTTATTACAATTTTCTCAATATCCTTGACATATACAACCTTAAAGACATTAATGGCAATAGTGTTGGCATCAATGAAAACCACATATCAGCAATATCCAACAATCTCCCCCTTTGGCATTGATGGAAAAACATGATGTGAAAAACACAATCAATGCTACTTTCTCTTAGCACTTTCTCCCCCTTATATTTTGACTCTTTTCACTTTAACTCTTTCACAGTTTTTCACATGAATCTTCTCCCCCTTTGACATCAATGATAAAGGTACACATTATCTTTTTGCACACAAGTTCTGAACCACATTTCTGAACACATGACCACCCCCCCAAGTAGAAACCACCACAACATCAATCCGGATCACAAGATATGACTATGAAATGTACGAAATGATGCAAGTCAATGCATCTTAATTCTGATTAGGAGGGGTAATCAACCCTAGCTTCCCTCTGAGATACTCAAAATTATCCTTAAATCCAAGCTTCAACAAATACTTGTCCAATTTGGCATACCATGATCTTGGTGCTTGCTTAAGTCCATACAATGCTTTCTTCAACCAGAAAACCATATCTCCCTGATTAGTCAACTAAAATCCATCAGGTTTCCCAATATGCACTTCTTCCAGATCACCATTTAGAAATCCTGACTTGACATCCATGTGATAAACCTTGAATTTCTTGTAAGTAGCATAAGCAAGAAATAGTATCATAGCTTCAATCCTAGCAACAGGAGCAAAAGTTTCTTCAAAGTCAATTCTTTCCATCTGAGAATATCCTTTACACACAAGTCTTGCTTTGTTTCTAACAACTTCACCTTGCTCATTCAGTTTATTCCAAAAGACCCATTTAGTTCCAATTACATTTTTGTCCTTAGGTCTAGGAAGAAGAATCCATGTGTCATTCCTCTCAATTTGTAGTAGTTATTCTTTCATTGCTTCCACCCAATGTTAATCTTTTCATGCTTTATTAACACTATTAGGCTTAGTCTTTGAGATCAAACAATATTCTTCTGCAATTCGTCTCCTAGTTTGAACACCTTTGTTCTTATCACCTATAATCTGATCTTCTAAATGATTTAATCTTACATATTTTGGAGTCTTAGGGTATTCTTGAACTTCAGGCTCTTGTGATATCACTTATGTACTTTCACTAGTTCCTTCCTCTTGATTTTCCAGATTCACCAGAATGATCTGAACTTGATTTGGAATCTGAACTTTCTTTCCTTTATCTGAAATTTCATTTTGATCATCTGAATCATATCCACATGTTTTAGATGGTCTAACTATGTCTTCATCAACCTTGACATTAGCACTTTCAACTACTTTCCTCAATCTCTTATTGTATTACCGGTAGGCTTTACTTTTAGTAGAATAACCAATAAAGATTCCTTCATCACTTCTAGTATCAAACTTTCCCATATCTTCATCTCTTTTGATATAGCATTTACTCCCAAAGATTTTGAAGTATCTAATAGTAGGCTTATGACCAAACCATAGCTCATAAGGAGTCTTACCGGTATCACCTTTGACATGTACCCAGTTGAGAGTGTAAATGACAGTACTCACAACTTCTCTCCAGTAGATATGCAAAACATTTCCTTCCAACATCATGGTCTTAGCGGCTTCTTGAATTGTCATGTTATTCCTTTGCACAACTCCATTTTATTGAGGGGTCCGCAGGGCAGATAATTGTCTCTTTATCCCATGCTCTTCACAAAAAGAATCAAACTCACCGGAAGTGAATTCACCACCTCTATCTAATCTCAAACATTTAATCTTTAGACCTTTCTTTGTCTCAACCATAGCCTTAACAATATTGAATTTCTCTAGAGCTTCATATTTTTCCCTTAAGAAAGTAACCCACATCAATCTAGAATAATCATCAATAAGTAACATGAAATACCTATCTCCTTGTAAACTTATGACTCTAGAAGGACCACACAAGTCAGTATGCACAAGCTCCAACACTTCATTCAAACAATGTTGTTTGCTCCAGAATTAAACTCTAGTTTGCTTCCCTAACTGACATTCCTTGCATATAGCATTAGTCAATTTTATCAACTTAGGAAGATCTCTCACTGCCTGAGTAGAACTTATCTTGATAATATTGTCAAAGTTTACATGAAACAATCTCTTATGCCACAACCAAATTTCATCAACTTGAGCAATCAGACAACTTTTACTGGTAGCACTTAGGTGAAAGATATTACCTTTTGTTTTTGTACCAGATGCAATCACATTTCCTGAACTCCCCAATATTCTACACTTTCCATCCTTGAATTGAAGATTCTATCCCTTGTCAACCATTTGTCCAACACTTAAGAGATTATGCTTCAAACCTTCCACAAATAGAACATCATCAATATTATGCTTACCATCAAGACTGAAATGGATCCTCTGCCACAAATTACACCAGCTTTGTCATCACCATATCTTACAACACCACCATCATACTTTTCCAAGCTCAAAATTTTTTCTTTTATCACCTATCATGTGATGAGAGCATCCACTGTCAATCACCCATTCATCTTTTTCTTCAACTTTGGCAACTAGAGCTTTCTCCACATTTATGCAACTAGCAGATTCAGTAGGTACTGGATCATTTTCCTTGATAGCAATAAATACACATCCATCCTCACTTAAATTCCCTTTATCAGATTTATCATATGTCACACCTTCATTAGTAGTATAATAACACTTCCTTTGGAATCTAAGCTTGTTAGGTCTTGGCTTAGGAACTCTTTCCGAACACCTTGAGGAAAAATTACCTATCTTATTGCAAGGAAAAACATTTAATAGGAAATTTCCCTTTATACTTACCTTCTCCTCGAGCTACCCTCTTGACAATAAGTGCTTCAAGCTCATCTAGTTTTCTCTTCTTCAATCTCTCTCATTTCTTGCTCATACTTGGACATTTTTCTAGAAGAACTTTCTCCTAGATCATATCTTTGCTTAACTTTTCCGAAGGTAGTATATTTGAATGCAATTTTTTTCTTAGGAAGAGATTCACTAAACTCACTTAACTCAAAAGCAGCAAGCTTACCAATCATCATGTCTTTGGTTACATTTGTCATAGTATGGATCTCCTCAATTGCAACAATTTTGTGTTTGTATGTAGCAGGCAAGGATCTGAGCACTTTAGCAACAATCTCTTATTCTTCCAACATTCCACCAACACATCTGATACTACACACAAGTTCATTCACTCTCTGCATAAAAGAAGTGATGTTCTCATCTTCACCCATTCTCAACATTTCATATTTCTCTTTTAGGCTTTGTAGCTTAGCAATCTTCACATGGGTATCACCTTCATACAAAGTTTCCAATTTTTTCAAGATCTCATAAACATTCTTCAACTCCATTTCATTTGTCATCGTGGAATCAGTCAGAGCACTCAACAATGCTTCCTTAGCCTTGATATTGTACTCAGCTTCCTTAATCTCACCTGCAGTAGAAGGACCATGCTATGGAATGATATACCTATTCCTTGTAATTGTCCAGTAAGGTTCACCAATGCATCTCAGATGACACTACATTTGAGTCTTCCATAGAGAATAATTAGTTCCATAAAATATTAGACTATCCTTCTTATATGTCACCATCCTGGATCACCTCATCCTATTAAACATCTTCTGAGGAACCTACTTTGATACCAATTGTTGGCAACACAAGGGAAAAAACTAAGAGGGGGGGTGAATTAGTTGTCTCAGAAAGTATACAAATTAAACTTATTTTTAGATATGATAAATAAACATGAAAGCATAAACCATCACCACATCAAAACACACATAACACCAAGATATTTTAAGTGGAAACCCTGTTAGGGGAAAAACCACTGTGGAGATTAATCCACAAGACTATACCATGTTAAAAGTATAAAAGTATTATAAATGGGGAATGCACATGCATTCAAGACCAGTTCCTAGAGCTCACTGCTCAAATACAAAAGGTTTACTACCCAAAAGAAGACTCACTATCTTACAATCACATTTGGATTACATCCAAAATATTTTGAATTGAGAAAATAGCATCTTCTAATGCCTGATTACAGTTCTAGTTAAGTACATAAACACTTTCATTTGCTCACTCTTCTTCACACTTTACTTTTTCCTTCAAAATATTAGAAAATTATTTGCACACAACACACACACACCATCAAATGGTATAAACAATAGATCATATATATCCACAACTAAGGATAACATCAACTACATGTCGTCCCAACAAAATATGAAAGGTGTACAAACTGTCAGCCCAAAATAATAAACAATTCATCAATGTGGAAAAAATAGTGTCGGCCAAGACATAGTAAGGACCCAAAAGAACATGTCTTGAACATGAAACACCTTAAACAATTATGCCTCAAATATCCACAACACTCTATAATCACCTTGTCATCCATGATCATGAAAAACATGAACTCATAGAAGAAAATCACCAATTGGGAGCACAACGATCAATGTAGACCAACAACACAGATAGATCACAGTCTAGAAACATCCATAAGCATCATGAATTACCACAGAAACATCCACAACAACTCAAATTACTAGAATCACATCATCTTCTTTCAGGAACACCAACTAAAGCAACAAAATAACTATCAAAACACAAATACTCATAACTCAATCAAATCTTCATGCAAACCTCTGAAACTTCATGTGGATAAACTAGATACACTTGTCAACAAACCCTTTAATCCACAACCTCTTATCATCAATATACTGAGCTAGCCACTATACTAAACTTCACTACATCACCGACAACCTTCAACTTATTTTATTATAATTTTCTCAATATCCTTGACATATGCAGCCTTAAAGACATTAATGGAAATAGTGTTGACATCAATGAAAACCACATATCAACAATATCCAATAGTATTTTCTTTAGTTAAAGCAGTATGAAATTTTTTGCATTACATTCTCAAAAGTATAGTCAAGGCCATTATCCCTGATGTTGCAATGAAAATGTTAATCACACAAAGTGAGCTTAGAGAAAAAAGAGCTAAGTGGGTCACGATTTTGCAAGAGTTTTATTTAGAGATTATACCCATGAAGATGGTCTAAGAACAAGCCTTATTTAAATCAATTTTTGAGATTGATCCACAAATCTCCAGCCTGTAATATACTCTGGATGTAAAAGATCAAGATGATTGGTATTCAGATATATGGTATTACCTAGTTATCCATAATAGCCCTGATCATATACAAAGAAATCAGAGAAGAGCCCTAAAGATAAAATATCATAGGTATATGATTAAAGGAGGGGCTCTATTCAAGAAGAATCATGAAATAATTTATTTAATATGCTTGAATAAGGTATAAATGAATGAAGTGTTGTAGGAATTACACAATAAATTTGGTACAACTCATGGAGTGCCTTTGGCTACTACACACCCCATCCTGAGAGCTGGCTATTACTGGCCAACTACTTTCAAAGATACTTATGGACATGTAAAGCACTATTACACATGTCAAATTGCTGCAAACAAAGGAAGATTTAATGCTCAACCATTACAGCTAGTGATAGAGAAGGGCCCTTTTTCAATCCTCCATCATCTGCAGGTCACAAGTTTGTGTTGATTGCTACCGATTATAGTACTCGATGGACTAAAGCATGTCATAGAAAAAAATACACCATAGAGGTGGTAATCAAATTCTTAGAAAAAAGTTTTATTAGCAGGTTTAGAGTACCATATGCATTGGTATGTGATAATGGCCCTACTTTTTCCTCGTTAAAGTTTTCTAATTGGGCATTTGAATATGGTATACAACCTTTGAAGATGTTCAAAATAATAGAACATCAATTTTGGAAATGTGATCTATGCTTCGACCAAAAATAGTCCTTTAATTATAAATGATTAGGTAATTATTTGGTTCCTCTTACTTTAGTTTGCATAAATCATTCAGTGCATGTTGAGCTACAAACAACCATATTTTTTTAATAGTTCTACTAAAATTTTGGATCAGTGATAACTTTAAGAAACCCACCTAAAAAAAAAGATGTAAAATCTTGGTGAATCTTTCACCCTTTTAGGAAAAATTATTATTTTCTATTGGCAAATCTTTCCCTTTTTCTGAAAAAAACAAAATTATTGGCAATTTTTTTACATCACTAAAATTTTATAGAAAGTTTTGGCAAATCTTGAAAATAATAGGAAAATGCATTAATTATGATGGAAAATCCATCCAATCTAAAATCATAATTCTCATGGAAAAGTAGGGGCCTGAGGGTGGAAATTATTGATGGGTTTAAGGGGTAGACTATAATATTTAGTTGCCACCATTGTTTTAAAATATAATCTAGTGGCCTCATTATATTCTACAAGGTAAAATATACCCATGATTTTTAATTCTCATGGGGCCCAAAATTTCTTTTGAATCATTGATCTTGTTGGAAACAAGCAACATTGAGAGGGGGGATGAATCAGTGTTTTGCAAAAATAAATTCTTTTATCCTGACCTTTAATCAACTTAACACATTTAATCAGAATCAATATGCAGAAACAAAAAACAAGAAACCACACAACCATAACACAAGGATTTTTATGTGGAAATCCTATAAGGGGAAAAACCATGATGGATGGCTAATCCACAATAAGTTTTGAGTATACTCAAAAGAAGTATTACAAAATGGGAATGCACTTGCATTTAGGCTCATTGCCTAGAGCTCACTGCTCAAAATGGGGCTCACTACCCTTACAAAAGTTTGGATTAGATCCAAAAGAAAATGAACTGAGATAATAGCATCCACCAATGCTTGATTACAGTTTTGATTTAGCTCTGATGTTGACCTTCTGTCCTGATGACTAATGAAGAACTTTTGCTCTGTTCTACTCAATTTTGCACACAAAATCTTTATGTGCAAGTGAAACTACGCATGATATCGCTCAAATACAACTTAGAAATTTGCAACATACACACACACAACTTCTTCATGCTTCCAAATGATATGACCGATCATCTAAATATATTTTCTCACAAGGAATCAATCGCCACAGGTTGGCTTCAACAAAACTTATTAAAATTCACAACTAGTCAGCCCAATCGATGGATAATTTTGATGTGGATCCAAAAAAGTTGGCTAAACCATAGCTAGGACCAATAATTAAACATCCGAGCTTGAAGATAATTAAAATATTTCAACTTTATACATCCACTACACATTATTACCACTGAGTTGGCTTCATCAAGCAAATAGATAGAAGATGTCCAATTGGACCTACTCAACCATATAGCCACAAAAAAAACTTCACGAGATTCAATAATAATATGTTCGACATGCCTGAAAAACAAATTCATCGACCCACAACCCAAAATGGTGATCCGGTGAAGCTATCAAACCAAATACCCTATTCTGTCGGTAACACTGCTGATAACACACAATTTTCATTCCCTTTGCCAATGCGACTAAATGCGTAATTGTGGACCAAAAGGGTGACTTTAGTTGCCATCAATTACAAAACTAGAAGCCAAAAAATCACGTCCACTTACCTCATATGCAAAGAATATCCCCCTTTGGCATTGATGGCAACAGTTAGTGAAAAATGACTAAGTGTCGAGATTAACATATTGACGATATGCAAAATACTGAATAATGTACCACTGCAAAATATTACTCCCCCTAAGAGTATTAAGACATTTTTCACTACACTCTCTCTCCCCCTTTGACATCAATGACAAAATTGGGGATACAAAATTATATAAGTATTATTTGGAGACTTATAGTAATTGGAAAATATGTTCAAAGACCTTTTTCAATTCACTAAGGGTGGAGTCCCAAATACTCTTTAGACTTTCCAAAATGGTGATGTGACCACAAAGAAGATAGGATAATGTTTCTGTTGCTTCCAAACTTACCGGATTAGGGGTAGTTACAACAATTTTTCCTTCCTTTAGATCATTCACCATCATCTCAATCTTTGTACTAATCAGTCCCCTTAAGTCACTTACTCTGCTAATGATTCTTTCATTTTCAAACTTTAAATTATTCATTTGGTCAAGTAAGGATATCACTTGACAATCTTGAAGACACACACTGAAAGTCAAGGGATCAAGGTTGTTGGAAATGATAGCCAAGTGTTGCTCAATGTCTTTTATCTTCTTTTCATTTGCAGCTATAAATTTTGGTAGGATTAAGTAGGATTTGTACACATTTCCTCCTTTAGTTATATCATCTTGAGTGTGATGAATCCAAATTCCTAATGACTTCCTATCACTGGAGATTAACTTGATGAGGCTGCCAAGTCTTTCTTCCTTAAATTCCTTTCTCACTTTAACCAGGGCTGATTCCTCAAAGGATTTGAAATGATAATCAACAGAGTTTATTAATCTTTTTAACTCATCATAGGTGGAGCCTGATGGATCCAAAGCATGCATAGGCAGTAGTTTCTGTAGAACTGAAGAGGCAAGTTTTAATAGCTCACTATCTTCGATGTGGGATTTCAATATTTTCTCATTTTCTTTTTCTTGAGCTATTTTGGCGACTTTCAACATCTGAATTGGAAATAAAGCAGATAAATTGATTGAATTCTCATCAAATTCAGAATTTGATTCTATGCTGCTCCAATAGGGATTCATTTTCTTTATTTGGGATGATTTTTGGCTACTTTCCCATGTCAAATTCAGATTGAAATTTCAAAATGGATTTTGGTGCTTCCTTATCTTCAGTAGGCACTTTTCTACCTTCAACAATCTCCTCAATTTTATTTTTAGTTACTGTAGGAGTCTCAACATTTTCAATATTGGGAGGAGTCAGAGTATCCTCAAATACCAGAGAATTAGATACATTTATGTCTTCCACATTCTCATTTTATTCTCCTAACACCTCTACTTCCTCATCTTTATTCCCTTCATTTACTACTTCATCTGCATTTCCTTCTTTTGATTTATTTAATTCTACATTTATTTCTTCATGACCTTCAGTCTGTTTAGTATTGACTTCTTCAACATTTTCCTTTTCTTTTGACAAAAAATCTTCCAAAATTTCCTTGGTCTCATTCATCACAGCTTCGGTGCCACCAATCATGAGTTTGTTTATTCTTGATTTGGTTCTGACTTCTTGTTTGACTCTTAGAAGAAGTGAATTGATTTCTTCAAACCCCATCTCAGGACATAGATCAGCAAGAATTCTTTTTGTCAAGTTCTCTTCCTCAGTTCTTGTAGTTTCCCTTCTTGACTCCAAAGCTTGATATAGGCTTGTAGGCAAGCTAGACATAATCTTGACGAGAGTTTTATTGAAAGAATTTAAGTGCTCAACTACAACTTCTTCAAGAATCCTTTTACCCGAATCATCAAAATTCTCAAATAGATCATAGAGAGGTTTGAGATTACCATCAACTACTGCTACATTTTCAACTTCTTCCACAGACATGCCGGGCTTGATAATTTTGGGCTTCTTTTGAGCTTCTTCACTTTTCCCAAAAGGCTTCCTTTTGTTCAGCTTGACTACATGAGTCCCAGTAGCCTTCAACTCTCTTACTGTCTCTTTTGAATCTATCTCTTCTTCTTCTTCTATAGATGCAACTTTGTAAGTTCTTGAGCTTTTTCTCTTCTTCTTTCTTTCAGAGGCTTCTACCTTACTTGACTGGGTAGCATGGGAACTCCTGGTTGCTTTGGCTGAAGATGTTCCCTGACCAGCTATTTTTTCATTTTCCTTCCCCTTGGCTACTTCAGCTTTAGCTTCATCCCTTTGTCTTCTTATTTCTTTCAATTTTTCAACTAGAATACCCATATTCTCTGCAAAGACTTCAGTTTCCTTCCTTACTTTCGTGATGGACACTGGTTTCCTTAAAGCTGAGTGAACTTGCAGAATTGTCTTAGCATATGTACCAAACCTTTCTTCATTAGGATCTATAGGTGAGTTTAGTAGATGTTTACCATACATATTCAAAATATTTCCATCTACCTCATATCCCATCGACATGATCCAAATTGACCTAGGATCAACAACTTCCATGTAACAATGGTTGTAATTAGGAGAAAATAAAATATAAAACTAAAATAGAAATATATCAAATCCTAACTAGCACAATAGAGTACAAGCAAGCATGAAAATCACAATAACAAACGAAAGCAAACCCAAATCCATGCTAAACTCAATTTATCTCCATTTCTCTTCTCCACTTGCATGAGAATGCAAGATTTTGAAGGATTGATAATGGAGGAATGTTGGTTGCTCAATTCAATAGCATAACGGCCTGGTGAAAATGACAAATGGAGAATGATAGAGACAGATGGAAAACTAAAGAATGATTTTGATAGAGTGAGGATACTTAAGAATCAACCCTCCTAAATGGATTGTGAGAGGTCATATTTATAGAGCCTTGATGTGGATGGAGATAAGATTTGATAAGATTCGATAAGGATTTGATTTATTGTTTTAAAGGAAATAAATCCTAAAAAGATGGGGAGGATAATGAAATGATAAAATTATTAAATAATGATAAAGCATTATCTAATAAAGGATAGGGATGATGTGGAAAGATAATTAAATAATGTAAAATCATTATTTAATTATAGACTATGGTGAGAAGGATAATTAAATAAATACAAATTTATTTTATTATAGGAGAATAGATAAATGACTAATTAAACAATTAAAATAATTATTTAATTAGAGAGGATAAATGGTCATGAATATTTAAATAAATAAATATTTATTTAATTATAAAAGTATAGATTAATGACTAATTAAACAATTAAAATGATTATTTAATTAGAGAGGATATATAAATGGTCATGAATAATTAAATAAATATTTATTTATTTAATTATAGAAAAAGGGATCATGGATAAATAGGGAATAAATGAAATTAATCAAATAACTAAGATTTATTTAACTAATTAGATGATGACATGGGTACCTAGAGCAAAAGATGCTAGAAGATGTCCAAATGATGTAATGTCGGGACAAGGTATTGTAAGAGGACATTTTTGGGTGTCTACATTTTTCCCCTCTTTGAGATGATGTTCAAGATGATGAGATCTGTGTCAAGTAACATCATTTCAAAGAAGCTAAGATATGGATAAAAGAAAATGGATTATGAAGGAAAGATAGGATAATGATGATGTAGAAATATGATGATGGGATGATGATGCCCCCTCGAGAGGATAGGCAGGTTGAACAAACATGAGTATGCTCTTGAAATGAAATGATAAGGATAGAAAAGATGAATGATGCGAGATAGGAAGTGGATGAAGGAGATGAATGATACGTTATGCTGCAATGAAGGTGAGCAACCATGATGTTTGATGTAGCACTAGACATTATGCACCAAGATATAAGGACCAAGGTGGCAATTTGTCTTGTGCCCTAGTGTAATACAACCTTGTCTAGACGCATGAGGAAGTAAACTTAGAGCATTAAAGTCCTAATGCACAAAAGGTATGATATGACCTTAGATGCAAAGGATAGTGCAAAAATATATTCCAACATGCACAAGATATGAATATTAGCTGGAATGATATGGATTTGATACAAATGCAAGATAAAATGATAACACACACAAGCAAGAAAGCAAGCATGCACAAATGATTCAAAACAAACAAGGTAGTGCCCCTGTCAAGTTGTAAACCGTTGATTGATGGATTGATTGATGATGATAGTGTTGTCATTGTAGGGAGTGACATATCCCTAGATCAACACAAGGATGATTGATAATTGACTGATTGACTTTGATTGATGATGATAGTGTTGTCATTGTGGGGAATGACATATCCCTAGATCAACACAAGGATGATGATAATTGATTGATTGATTGGGTTTACAACAAGATTAGGATCAAGACCAAAGGATGTAATTGGATAAGTTGTCAAGATTCATCGACTTGATTAGTATGGATTAAGGATTGACTTGCATTTGGATTATGGCTTGGATTGATTCGATTGAGTTGATTGGATGAAATAATTTGGTTTGATTTTATTGCTTGGATTTTTGCTGGCTATTTGATTTTTTTTGTCTTTTTTCAAGACCTTTTTCCATTTTATTTTTTTGAATTTTTGGGGATATTTTGAAAAAAAAATTAGATTTTTTTTTTTTGGATATTTTGAATTTTTATTTTTTTGGATTTTTGAAATGTTTTGATGTTTTTTGGATTTTTTTGGGGATATATATATATATATTAAATGTTTTGAGGTGTCAAAGGATGAAAATTTGAGTAGCCTTTGTGCTAGATACCAATGACAAGGGGAAAACCAAGTCTAGGTGCAAGGAGATAGATGGGATTGATGGATGAAAGGGTGGGTGATGGGATAAGGGATAAAAGGCTCATGATATATGGATGAATGGAATGGATGTATGCATCATAAGAGAGCAAGGATGTGATCTCCAAAGACTATGTCACATAGGAATAACATGCCCCATTCTAGGTACAAGACTTCGGATTTTTCATGACAAAGCTTTTGACAATAGGATAATGATAGGCTTGTTTGGAATGATGAGGTATATCAAAAGATATCCAAAGCATGTTTCAACACTTTTCCCCTATATTTTCATCAAGATCAAAAGGAGAAGGGTGGATAAGTGGACTCAATATGATAGGTATGTATGATGGCTAAAGATGGTAGGTAGGATGGAAATGATATGACATGAAAATGATAGGTTGGATAGATAAGACATTGTGCCCCCAAGTGTAAGTGGCATAGAAGATCAACCTACACATGACGCTTGTTTGCCAGGTTTTCATCATGGTACTTATCTAGGGCCCCTGTTTACTAGGTTTTCACCATTGGACGAAGGGATTTCTCTTTATTCTTTTTTTTTTTAACTTTGACTTTTTGACTTTTTGACTAGGAGAAGGGGAATATGGATAGGAGGGACTCAAGTTTCTAGTTCCATGAAAGGTGGTAGTCCCACTAGAGATGGATGCCATTGCATGGACCATGTCAAATGGCATTATGCTCATAGATGTTGGTAAGGGATGTCATGAAAGGGAGATGGAGTGGGTAGATGATGGATTATGATGTGGATTATGTAGGGAAGATATAGAACTTATATGGGACTTATGAAAAAAATGAATGGGGAGGCTTAGACAAAAGCATGGACCATAGGAAGATGGTGGGGGAGATATGTAGGATAATGAGTGAAGGATGAGGAGATGGAGGTATGTGGAATTGTTGTGAAATGGAAGGGAACCATGACCAATGGTTGCACACACTGTGATAAATGTTGAAGCTTTTGATGTGGATGGGGTGTAGGAATCAATGGAGATGTTTTCTTATGAGGTGGTGGATGAAGTGTTTTAGGTACCCACATAGACTTAGTATTTTTATAATTTTTGTTTTGCTTATGGGATTTTTGTAATTTTGAATAGAATGTGCATTTTGGATGAAAGGGGATGGTTGGGATTTTTGTGATGTAGATGCCTCATTTGACTTGCTTTCATTTTTCGTGGGGACCCAAACCATTTTAGTTTTGGCCTTTACTTTTGGAGGTATGGGCTTATATAACTTTTTGAATGTATTTTGCTTTGACTTTTTGCATTGATGCCCTAAGGCATGAGGATTTTTAGGATTTTTTACTTTATAGGTAGAGGCATTTATTTATTTTCTTTTGAATCCCATGGGTATGGTGGAATGAGTGGAAGCTTCATGTTTAGACAATGTGTGCATTGATTGGTCATGATTAGGATTTTTAGAAGATTTATGGATGGATGAATAAGGGGATTGTATAATGGTGATATTAGGTGTGGGGAGTAATGGAGGTATATTAGATGGAGGGATATTAGGAGTTGGAAGCAATGGTGTCAAAGTTGATGGTGGAAGGTGTATGGTCACATGCTTTTGACATTTGTAGGATGATGGAGGTGGAATGGAAACATATGTCTTGGGTGTATGATAGGGATTGTGATGGAAGGAGGTGGATGTAGGATGCATGGAGGAAGTACCAACATCTTGAGATTGGTATATTTGGGGTGAGTATCCAAGGCTAAATGAGTGTGGAGGGACTTTGACATGGATGGGCTCCAAAATACCATGTTCATGAAGGTCTAGAAATTTACCTTGGTGGTTCATGTTTTGTAGTATGCAATGGACAACGAGACTAGGTGTAGGTGGAACACTAGAAATGAGTTCCTTATTGGATGGATAAAATGAACCAAGGGAAGATAATGGTTGTTGTTGTTCTAAGGAGGAACATTCATGAATGAGGGTGGAAAGACCAATATGATATGATGGAGGACTTGCAATGGGGTTGATAGTGGGTGATGGAGGATCATTAGGATCTTGATTAGCATTGTGTTTACTTAGATCCAAGGTATTTGTTTGATCTTCTATGTGTGCTTGGGAGGCATATGTCTCATCAAGGGAAGTGGATGTTGATGGATCATGGATAGGGCTAGGTAGGGGATGGATAGGAGCAATGGAGGTTTCCTGTTGATGGATAGGTGAAGTGATAGGATCTTGACCATGGAATGCATAAAGTTGGCTAAGAGGATAATCATGGCCTTCTTGATCATAGGTAAGATCATAGAGGGGAGCTTGATCATAAATAGGACCAAGTATTTTATGAGTGGGATCATTAGATGGGCCTAGATCTTGATTAGAATGAGAGGTTAATGTTTCCTCATGTTTAGGATGATGCTCTTGACATAACTCTTGGGTTTATTGAATGGAAGTGGAAGGGGGTGACTCTTGAATGGGATCAACATGTTCTAGATGGTTAGCAACATGGAGACATGATGGAGGTTGACTTGGGCTTAATGGGGAAGACTCTTGAATAGGCTCAAGGGGGAGACTACATGATGGGGTTAGAGGAATAGGCATGGTGTTTGAAGACTCTTTGGTAGGTACAAACATATGAGTTGGATGACATGGCGATGTTTGATTCCTTGCTAGTAGCCCTTGGGTCACATCATTTGTAGGTGGATGGGTGGATTTGGGTAATGCCACATGTTTAATTTTGTAATGTTTGTACTTAGGCCATGGAGTTGATGTATTGGCAAGTGGATTAGAGGTGGTAAGGGTAATGAAGGGGTTAATGGGTTGGAAAGTGTAGGGACCATTGGATTAGGACTAGGACATGGTGGCTTTAGGATAGGCTTTTGATTGGATAGTGGCATGATATACTTAGAGGGTGCATGACCTGGATTAGTGTTTTAGGTACCCACATAGACTTAGTATTTTGATTGGATAGTGGTATGCTATACTTAGAGGGTGCATGACCTGGATTAGTATTTTATGATCCTCTTAGCCAACTTTTGCATTCCATGGTTAAAATCCTATCACTTCACCTATCCATCAGCAAGAAACCTCTATTGCTCCTATCCATCCCCTACCTAGCCCTATCCATGATCCATCAACATCCACTTCCCTTGATGAGACATATGCCTCCCAAGCACACATAGAAGATCAAACAAATACCTTGGATCTAAGTGAACACAATGCTAATCAAGATCCTAATGATCCTCCATCACCCACTATCGACCCTATTGCAAGTCCTCCATCATATCCTATTGGTATTTCCACCCTCATTCATGAATGTTCCTCCTTAGAACAACAACAACCATTATCTTCCCTTGCTTCATTTTCTCCATCCAATAAGGAACTCGTGTATGGAGTAGGTAGATGATGGATTATGATGTGGATTATGGTGGAAAATAGTGAATTATGATACAAATTATGTAGCAAAGATGATAGGGTTGATACGGGACTTATGCAAAAGATGAATGGGGAGGCTTAGCCAAAAGCATGGACCATAGGAAGATGGTGGGGGAGATATGTAGGATAATGATTGAAGGGTGGGGAGATGGAGGTATGTGGATTTTTTGTGAAATGGAAGGGAACCATTTCCAATGGTTGCACACACTGTGATAAACTTTGAAGATTTTGATGTGGACGATGTGTAGGAAGCAATGAACATGTTTGATTAGGAGGTGGTGGATGTAGTGCTTTTGGTACCCACATAGACTTTCTATTTTTTATGATTTTTGTTTGGCTTGTGGGATTTTTGTAATTTTTGAATAGAATGTGCATTTTGGATGGAAGGGGATGGTTGATTAAATGTGCAAGTTAAAAACAGATTAAAGAAGATCAAACACACCGATAGAACATTATATCAAAACAAAAAATGAAATAAAAGAAGTGCAAAATCATTTTTCTACCCTTGATGTCATCCTATCATCCTTTATTTCCAGTAATTTTGTCGATTCTAGCTGTTGCTCTCAGATTTTTCCGAGCTCAACAAACAGTCCTCCCAAAAAATGAGATTATAGATTATGGATGCATGTTATGCTAAGATATGATTATGCTGATTAAATGATGCATGGTTGTAGATTCCTATGATTACTTGATTAAGAAAACTATGATTACGAATGCTCTTAATTTTGATAATAAATGCTAATGGAATGCAACTATTCTCTAATCATCTATCATCTAATAGAATAAATGCTTGGATATGCAGGCATATTTATAGAGCTTCGAAGGATTGTGATTGGCTGATGTGATCAACGGCTATGATAATCCTAGAAAATCGAATGGTTGAAGATGGAGAAGACTGGAGAGAAAAATAGAAGAAAAAGAAAAAGCAGGATTTGTTTCCTCTTTCATGGAAGAGATAAGATGAGATGAGAAAAATCATCTTTTTAGAGGATTTTGGAAAGATTTAAGAAGATAAATAATGAATTATAAATTCAATTATTTATTTATGAGTGACATGGAGATTTTTCTCAATTAAATAATCATTTAATTATGATTTGAAAAGATATGAAGGACATTAATTATCATCTTTTTAGAGGATTTTGGAAAGATTTAAGAAGATAAATAATGAATTATAAATTCAATTATTTATTTATGAGTGACATGGAGATTTTTCTCAATTAAATAATCATTTAATTAAGATTTGAAGAATAAAAAATTTCATAATTAAATAAAATATTTAATTATGATTTGAAAAGATATGAAGGACATTAATTAAATAAAGATATTTAATTAAATTTTTAGGAAACGACATGTAGATGAAATTAATTAAATAAAATATTTAATTAATTAGAAGAAAGATTTGAATAGGAGAAATGAAATATTTAAATTTAATTAAATCAAAAGATTTAAGTAAATTCAAAAGGTGATAATTAATTAAGATAAATAAAGGGTATTTAGTTAATTAATTAAGTAGACATATGAATGTGAAATAATTAAATAAAGTGAATTTCTTTAATTAAGGTGGAAGAATAAAGTGAATGAACAATACAATTAAATTAATTAAATTTAATCATATGTAGAGGACTTTAGAGAAATTAATTAAATAATAAATATTTAATTAAATGCCAGGATTAATTAGACATGACCAATTTTATGCATATACAGTTGCTTTTATTTTTCATCTTCTTTATTTGTAAGTCTGTACTTGCCCATAAACGAGGGTGTGAACTCCAAGGAACCCTAATCATCATCCAATAATTTTGATACTTTTTCAATCTCTTATTTTTCCTCCTTTATAGGTTCTATGTTTGATGTTTGAATTAATGTGCTTAGAGGACTTGGCATTCCTTTTTTAACTTGTAAACAACTTTCAGGCTCGGGGTCTATTTCAACTTGGTATAACTTGTTGTTATAGACATATTTCATGATACGATGGAGAGTTGAAGGCACCACATGCATCTCATGAATCCAAGGTCTTCCTAAAAGGAGATTGTATGAAAGTTCATGAGGCATGACATGAATACGAGTTTGTAAGGTAGCCTTTCTGACTGAAATAGGTAAAGTAGTCATGTCAAGCAGTTGCTTTCCTACATTGTCAAATCCTTGAATCGATAATGAATCAAGTTCAACTTTTGATTTGTCCACACCTAATCTATCTAAAAGCTTTGCATTGCACACATTAAGGGATAAACCATTATCAAAAAGGGTTCTTTTTATTCCTGTTCTATTGAATTTGGCTATTATCATGAAGGAATCATGTCTCTTCCTCATCTCCAAGGGAGGGAGCTCATGCTGATGAAAGGTGATGTCTACATTAACTATATTCATTCCTTGTATTAAAGCTGCCACATCAATTGCATTTGTATTAGGAGGGATCAAAAAAATTTGTAAGGTTGTTTGAAGCATTGTGTGATAATTAGGATAGTTTTGAATTAGGTCCCAAAGGGATATCTTTTCAGGAGTATTCTTAAGTTATAAAACAAGATCATATTCCTTCCCACTATGTGAAGGAAAACAAGTGGCACTAGGAAAAATGGGATTAGGCAAAGGTACAGTTATCAGAGTTGATTGTTTTGGTTTTGGATTATTTCTAGTGTTATATGTATGAGCAATGGTATTATTATTTGATTACTGCAAAAAAATGTTCTTAGGTGGGTAAAGAGTGAATTCAAGATTTTTTTTAGGTTGAGGCTTGTGTGAAGGTGGGTAAAGGATAAGTTGAGGTTGAATCACATTAACTTCTCTTGGTTTTGGTTTTTCATAACAAGCCTTAGTCAATGAACTTTGTGAAATGAAATCTTTAAGGGCTTCATCTAACATATCAAAGTCATCACTACTAAAAGGCTTGAGGGTTAGGTTAGCCTAGAAAGAGAGATCTGACATAGTCAAATAACTATACTTTCTCCAAGTGGCTTAGGTGTTGGGTCTTGTT
This sequence comes from Sequoia sempervirens, assembly GCA_007258455.2. NCBI lineage: Eukaryota > Viridiplantae > Streptophyta > Pinopsida > Cupressales > Cupressaceae > Sequoia > Sequoia sempervirens. The sequence goes on from VDFB02271358.1 coordinate 1,241,614,518, forward strand.
TTTGGTTTTGTTTTATGATCTATGTCTAAGGTAATCTAATCTAAATGCTGAAAATGAAAAGTGCAAAAATATAATTTTATCCACAATTGTAATGAATGTAAATTATGCCACTTCTAATGATTTGAATGTAACATAAAGTAGGAAAACTAAAATAGAAAAGCAATAACAACAAAAAAAAGCTTAAAAACAAGAAATTCAACTCTATAAAATGCAATTCAAATTTTGGACTAGGACTAATTCATCCAAGGTGGCGAATGAGTCCCAGTAGGGATTTTTTTTAAAAAAATTAGAAATTTTTAGTTGATTTTTGTGTTTTCTATGTTGTATGATCTAAATCCTAAGTGCATATGCAGATTATGTATGAATTTCAATAAAATGAGATGCAAAAATGTAAAATATATGAGCCTTCACTAATGCAAAATTGAAAACACTAGAATGCAAATTAACCAATGTAATGCTAATGCAAGTCAGGTCTAGGATGATAATGCACTCCAAATAAAATTTGTAATGTTCTAAATGCAAGTTCACCAAAATGTTGTATATGAAATGTGGGATGGTTTTAATGCTATCATATGATTTAGGACATAGAGCATACCCACTTTCCACCCACTACATTCAAGGGTAACCCTAAAGATCCCAATGCAAAAGAGAAAGAAATCTTGTAATAGGGTTGTCCTAGGGGATAAATACAAACTAATAAGGGGTTCATCAGGAAGTCTAGACTTGGAAAATATAATGAAATGAAAGATGAAATGAAAAACCCTAATATGAAGTAATGACCTACAAAATGACCTAGAGAAGTGAATGAAACAATACAAAAAACTGAAGATATGAAGATGTGCACCTGAAAATTATGGAGATGACCTGTAGGAGCTCTAAAATGCTGAAAAAACTTGAATTTTTGACCTAATGGGATTCATTTCCCATTATGGGTGAATCAGTCCCAGATATGGATTTTTGCATGAGAACTTGTTTAAGGAAAAAGGGTATTTGAATCTACAAACAGATCTGGAAAACACCAACAATGGGACTCATTCGCCACTCTTGGAAAATCAGTCTCATTTCACTTCTTCAAGAATTTAATGTTCTGATCTGCACTCCAACACCTTCTCTTTCCTTCCAACATGAATTCCATATCTGAGTCTGCAAAAATACCTACAAAATGAAATATAAACTTGATTTGCTAATGGGGGGTTTTCCTTGGTCAAACCCCTAGTTTGGTAATTAAACCTTGATGGAAATAATGAAATATGCATAAAAACTCTATCCTTAAGTGTGTCTAAGACTAAGAAATCTAAAACATGATGCATGAATGGAAATGTGACAATGAATGACTCACTTTGAGAGACCTCTAATCATCCAAATGAGCCTTAATAATGCATGTACCTTCCTTAGGCTGAATGAAGAGTGATAATGGAGGATGGAATCACTTATGAAACAAGTCTTTATGCTTGGCTTGATGGCTAGTTGCATCTCCCCAACCTAGAATCCATCATGATTCACCATAGACCTTCATGATCAACCCTTGACAATGTTATATCTTAAATGAAAGTGAGCTTGAAGCCCTGCAAAAACATTTTAATGCTTCTCCAAGACTTTAACTTTTCTTGCTTTTGAAACTTGAATACTCGCTCTTGAATATCCTTAGTACTTGTCTCTTGAATTTGCTCTTGAAAATGCTTACTCAAATTTCTTAGATGATAAAAATAACTTAGAAACTTGCTTATATAGGAATCATCACCTAATTGACTATTATTTAGATCCCAAAGGCCAACATCCACCAAATTTTTTAATTAAAATGGTGAATTTCCTACTCAAAACTCAAAAACACCACAAATGGGACTCATTCACCACTCTTAGAAAATGGATCCCACCTAAGGGGACTTATTCACCCAAGGTGGCGAATGAGTCCCACTTGGGTTTTTGGGATTTTCTATGTTTTAAGTGATTTTGTCAAGTTTTTAGGTGAAATATGCCTCAAAATCCGAAATAATGGGTCGTAGGGGCCTATTAATGACAATTTTAAAGGGTAATTAATGCAAGGGTTGTAAAATAGGTCCAAATTAGGTAAGTGATTATACTGTCTCCAAGAAGGGAGTACAATTTCAGTTACCACAACTATGCATGTTGATAGTTTGTAATGTAATTGCTAGTATAAGTTTGATTTTTTATTTCATCTTATTACTCTATTTATAGAGAAAAAATAAGAAAGAATTTAACTAAAATAAATTCAGCTTATGCACTTAGAGCATATTGAGTGTAACAATCACATTGCATACAACAAAGAATCATTGAAATTCATAAAAAAAAAATATATGAAAGCCCAGATATTGAGTTATAGCTAAGTAGGTGACACAATTACATACCTATAACTTTATAGCTTGATGTTGCTTTTGTTGCTACTCTTTATGCGACTACCTCTAGGGAAATTTAGCTATTAATATTAAAGTAAGAGGTGCTAAATGAAAACCTGGAAAGATTAAGTAATGCATTTTTGAATTTGTAAAGCTCCTTATATGTTCAATGTTGGTTTGGTATGGAGTCTTTAATATATGTCCTTTTTCAAATTTGAAAACTTGTTTTGGTGCCTTCAATTATAGAGTATGTGTATTTATGGCGTGTAATCCTTGTTTTCTTCTCCAACGATTTTGGTGGCCTTAACACATTATTTTTGGTGGTTGTAGGTGGAAAAAGAGGAGAAGGATATTAGATGTTGTGGTTGTGTTGCTAATATGTGCTTGTCATTGATTTAAACACTATTGGCATTAATGTCTTAGAAGCTATATATATCAAAGATATTGAGAAAATTGTAATGAAATAAGTTGTAGTTTGTCAGTGGTGAAGTGAAGTTCAGCCTATCGGTGAGTTCAGTATGTTGATGATCAATGGTTGTGGATTAAAGGTTTTCTTGTGGAGTATATCTAGTTTATCTATGTTGAGTTTCAGAGATCCGCGTGAAGATTTGTTCGTGTTATGAAGATTTGTATTCTAACAATTTTTTTGTTGCTTCAGTTGATGTTCCTGGATGAAGATGATTTGATTTTAGCAAGTTCAGTTGTTTTGGATGCTTCTCTGGTGATTCATGATGTTTTTGGATGTTTCTAGATCATGCTTTATCTTTGTTGCATGTCTGCGTTGATGGTTGTGCTCGTGATTCAATATTTTCTCTTGTGTGTTCATGTTTTTCATGTTCTTGGCCAATAGGGTGTTGAAGCGTGTTGTGGATCTTTGAAGACTAATTTTTGAAGGTGGTTTTTGTTTGAGAATTTTATTTTGGGTCTTCACTATGTGGTGGCTGACCTTGGTTGATTCACATCAATAATCTTTATTGTTTTGGGCTGACAATTTGCATTCATTTTATTATTTTATTGAGGTTGACATGTAGCCATGTAATTTCTTATTGCAGACATATAAGAGCAATTTTTTTCATTTGAAGTGATGAGTATGCGAAGTGTATGAGTCCTATGTGTGAATAATGTTTAGATCTTTTGAAGGTAGAAGCAGAGTGTGAAGAAGAGTGAGCAGAGTGTGAAGAAGTGCTCATGTGCTTAACCAGAACTGTAATCAGGCATTAGCATATGCTATTTTTCTTCGTTCAAATCTTGTGGATATAATTCAATATTTTGTAAGATAGTGTCTCTTCCTTTGGGTAGTAAGCCTTTTGTAATTGAGCAGTGAGCTCTAGGCAGTGCGGTTGAACGCATGTGCATTCCCCATTCATATTTATTTATACTTTTAACAAGGTATAATCTTGTGGACTGACCTCCACTGTGGTTTTTCCCCTAACAGGGTTTCCACGTAAAAAATATTGGTGTTATGTGTGTATCTAATGTGTTGTTGATTTATGATTTCATGGTTATTGATCAGATCTGAGAATAAGGTTAATAAGTTGAATAAGTTTGAAATTTTGTGACAAATGATTCACCCCCCCTCAGTTGTCTGCCCTTGTGTTGCCAACAAAGGCAATAGTATTTGTGCCCTAGAATTTGACTAATGGGACACACCTAAATGATTGATTTTCCTTGAGTATTGTGTTGCTAGGGAAGTGGGATAAGGGAGTGAGTTTGATTAGATTTGGTGATGGGACATTCTTGGTTCCTAGTTTTTCTCAGGGAATTAGATCTATTAAAATATTGTTGGTGATGTATTACACTCGATGATATTTAAGGGGAGTGTGGTTTATACTACTTTTTTATTTTGGCTACATGTTTTCATGTTACAAGCCATTCAAAAGCAATTTGGATTGTATGTTGGTGGTGTTAGATGGGTTTTGAATATTCTTTGACATGTAAGAATGCAAATAATTATTTGTGTTTAGGGAAAATATAAACCAATTATAAAAAATATTTTATCTGTACAATGATGACTATTTTTATTTACTTTATGGATAAAAATTATTTTACAATTGCATATTAAGGTGCTCCACTGTGGGGCCCACAGAGGACTACTTCTATCCCCACTATTAGACCTCACTCCACTATGGGCCCTTCTCCCCTATGTATTATTGAGGTTAATTAAATAATACTCTCAGTTATATCAATTTTTTTTTTTTATATAAATTACACAATGTATAAATTAAAAATTAAAAATAGCTTATGAGCAATAAATCAAATGGTATACTTAGCTTCAAGCTCAATGATGGAAATTTAGTGTGGAAGGTGTTAGAAATTGATTTATTAGATATTAGAATTTTAGGGCTTGATATGATGACTATCATGGAATGTAGAAATTGATTGTGTGTGTTTTGGTTTAGATCTACATGTGTAGAATTGAACAAGTATGCAAAGCTAAACTTTTACTTATAGAAATGAATTGGTGGAAAATAAATTATTATCTTCAATATTTATATGAATTAACAGTGTTTATAAACATCTTTTGGAAATTTGTTGATATGAGAAGGTTATGTTCTCCTTAGTCAAACACCTAATTAGATTGATTTAATGGAAATGAGAAAAAGATCAAGGAAAACAAAAAACATGCAATAGACCTAAGATGACATATGAGAATTCATGTAATTTTCTTATAATGATGCTATGGTACCCTTATAAATGCTAAAAAATAATGTTCTTCAACAACTACTAGGTTTTCCTTCATGATTTCAAAATGAGTAAATAAATTTATTTAAATAAAATATAGCATACAATTCAACATGAACATATGCTAAGGTGGTTTACAATACCTGGTTAAATGTTAGACAATGTGTAAATTCAAATTGTAAATATCAAAAAATCATGTTTTATGTCTATAAATGTAGAAAAGGCCTAGTTCACATCTATTCCCATCAATCTAATATAAGGAAATAGATAGTGCTAGGAATCAAAATTAAATATCCAAGAGTAAGTGATAATGAGATTAAGAGATGGTGGTTTCATGAGATAAATTTGTAAAAGAATATTCCAAATATCAAATAGTTACTACATTAATGTCACTCTAAAAAAATAGGCTCAAAACATAAAAGAAAAATGTATGTGGGTATATAATTTTAATCGTTTTATATTTTATATCCTCTTTGACATGCATGAAAACTACTAGGTTAGTATATATTAAGCTAAGACTAGTAGCCAACATATAAAAATATAATTTTTAACTCAAAATAATATAGATACACATAAAGTATGTATATCTTTCCTTATAATGAATGTTCCATTGGAAATCATTAAAATATAACAAATGTGCAATGTGTAGTGTATACATAAAACATGTAAAATGGGAAATTTATAACTTGCTTGAACATAATAAGAAAACAATTCAAATGACACATGAATTAGGCATTATAAAAATGACACAAAAGAAATGTAGGAACATAATAAATTATGTAATATACGACCATTACAAAGAATATATGTAAACATAAATAATAAAAAATGAAATATAGGTGAAAAAGTAAGGAGCATGTGAGAATAAAATCTAACAAATCAAAATAAGAAAGTATAAGAAAGAAGCATTTAGAATAATCATACCACATCACAAAGAATAGTAGCATAAAATAGAGGAATCAAAAGGAATAAAATAAATATTAAAGCATAAAATATAATACAAAATGGGAATAGGAGATATAGATTCATAATCTTTTTACTAATATGTTGGATACTAAATTGAATGTGGCTATATGTAAAAGGAATGTTAGTTGATTAATAATTACTTTAATTGATGCTATTAATAATTATACAAACAAATGTTATAATTTAATATTTGTCTAGTCTAGAAACCTAAAATTTGTTTATTCTAGACCACACTTGATATTTCCTTGTACTAGCCATTAATTAAATAAATATTTATTATTTAATGAATTGATTTATACTTAACCTTTTATCCACCTTATAATTTAATTAAAATAGAGGAATCAAAAGGAATTGATTTTGTCAAGTGGGGAAAATAAATATTAAAGCATAATATATAATATAAAATGGGAATAGGAGATATAGATTCATAATCTTTTTACTAATATGTTGGATACTAAATTAAATGTGGCTATATGTAAAATGAATGTTAGTTGATTAATAATTACTTTAATTGATGCTATTAATAATTATACAAACAAATGTTATAATTTAATATTTGTCTAGTGTAGAAACCTAAAATTTGTCCATTCTAGACCACACTTGATATTTCCTTGTACTAGCCATTAATTAAATAAATATTTATTATTTAATGAATTGATTTATACTCAACTTTTTATCCACCTTATATTAGCCAATAATTGAATAAATATATATTATTTAATTAATTAATTTTCCCATTACTCTCATCCCTCACCTTTTAATTAAACAAAATTAATCAATTAATTGATTTACGCTAATTGATCCCCATTAACTTTCCCTCCAATATTTAATTCTACTTTATCCCTCAATCCTTATCCATTTAATCCTAACTATTGATTCCATTCACATGGACCACAATCTAAACTTTTCATCATGTGACAATTATCCCTACCACCTTTATTCACTCACATGTGAGAGGATGTAAAAGTCAAACCTACCTTTTACACCCTTATCCCTCATGTGACAATTATCACATGACTACAACTTTAATCCAAACCATAATTGTCAATAAATCCTTTCCATCCATTAACAAATCCATCTAGCTCCTTGATCTCCCTTATGAAAAGTCTATAAATTAGAGGCCTCTCATCCCATTTATGGAATCTTTTTTTTATCATAATGTTATAGTATTACATTTTATATCTTGTAGACATGTAAAATTGGCCTAAGACCTATCACACACCCTAAAAATAATTGAACAACATCCCACAACATCCCAAAATATCCCACAACATCTCAAAAACATTTCGCAATATCTCAAAAACATCCCACAACATTTAAAACATCTTGCAACATCTCAGAAACATTGCACAATGTCCCACAACACCTCAAAAACATCCCATAATGTCCCACAACATCCTGAAATATTGCACAACATCAAACAACATCTAGAACCCTAATTTCCTCTATTAATTGAATAATACAACATTTATTTAATGAATTCACTTTTTCATCATTTTCAACAAATTAAATAAATTTCATTTATTTAATAAAGTCTTGAAAACCCTATTTCTGCTATTAATTGAATAAAATGACATTAGTTAATAAATTCACGTTTCTATCATTTCAATCAATTAAATAAATTACATTTATTTAATGAAGTCCTAATCCCACTTTATTTTGTCTTGATTGATTAAATAACTCCAGTTATTTAATTATGTCACTAAATCACCTTATTCCCCAAATTTAATTAAATTATTAAATCATAATAATTTAATTACGACACTCTCTCTCCAAAATTTGAATAATTAAATCCAACTATTCAAATCATTCATCAAAAATCAAATCAAACTAATGCAACTTTGTTTGTAAGAAGTCAAACTTGATTTGCATGTTCATCTCCAAAATGAATGAATTAATTAAATCAATTAATTAATCTTTTCCAACCATTTTTTTGATTGAGTAAATTACAATCCCCTTATTTCTCAATCTAATCCTAAAAAATCAATCTATTTCTGATTGAGAAAATTATGATTGCTTGATAAAGCAATCTAATTCCTAACTAACCAATATATTTCTCAATCACACAAATTGTGTAATCAACTTTGCATAATCTATTCATGTCTAAATCCTCTCAACACCTTTCAACCATTGATCTTGATTTAACATTGTTTAATCCCGATCATCCATTTTGAATCTCATTTTCTATATAACAAACCTCTTTCCTCACAAAAAAATGGATCAAAGAGTCAACATCATTTGCACAATGAAGTACCACCATTAGAGATTCAACACATTTCTTCGATCAACCAACCATAAGCATCAATCTTTTGCACACAAACTATGGAGGCTTCACAATGATACGAACAATCCAACATCAGGCAAACACACTCCGATATGGGATGGTAACACTTTTTTGTTGTTTTGAATTCAATTTGGTAATCATGGGATTTCTTAATATGTTTTCAATAGCTTAGTTTCATTTTGTAACTATAGGATTAAATCTAGATTGTTGTTCTTGATATTAGATTAGATTCTGATTTCAAGCGCATTTTATCTCGTTTGCATCTATGATTTTCCCCCTCACACATTCTAGCATGCTCGATGGGACCCTTGTCCCCTACACTAATATTTTTACGAGCTAATTTTGAAGTTGCAAGTTTTGGAATCGCATTTGAAGAAGTTTTCATGCACTATCCCATAAAATTTTGCAATTGTCTATCAAGAAAATACTGCACTTGACTCTGAAAGTTGCACATCTAATACTAAGAACTACACATTTGCCATTTTTCTGAGCATTTGATTCTGACAAGGGAACACTTGCTCTAAAACTTGAGCATTTGACTTATGATAGGGGCACACTTGTTCTAAAACCTGAGCATTTGATTTTGATAGGGGCACATTTGACTGTGATTCCTGAGCATTTTCTCTAACAGACCTGTGCACAGGATCTGCACTTATAATTTTTTTTTTTCTAATGTATGCCTTATTTTTGAATGTGTAATAGGTGCTAACATGTTTGTATGCAGGATTTGAAAGACATTAACTTATTTTCTATAGGGAAGACAAGCGGTCAAAGCACTCTGGATCTACAAACATTTTTATTAAAATTAGGAATATTATTTTGGAGCATAAAAATAACAAACAAACTTTGTTTTTAGTGCTCTTAAAATGAACTATTTCAAGCTTTCTTAAAATAGGAAATTTTATTTGGTGCTTTAAAAAGAACAAGACAAACACATACTTCATTTTGGTGCTTTTAAAATGAATCATTTCAAGCTTCCTTAAAATAAGAACTTCTATTTGGTGATTTAAAAAATACAACACAAATGAATCTTTCATTTTGGTGCTCTTAAAATAAACCATTTCAATTTTTTTCTAAGTTAGGAATTATCATTTTGGTGCATAAAAAGAAAAAAAAATTCAATTAAGGTGCTCTAAAAATGAATTCTTTCCAAGTTTTCATAATTAGGAACTTTGATTTTGGTGCATAAAAAGAAAAAATACAAAATGATTTCTTTTTGTTGAGGCACGCCCATTTTCACTTTGGTTGACCAAGTCAACACTAGGATTGATTTCTTAGAAACACTCAAATTTGGGCTTAAAAATGAACAAATTATTCTTTCTATCTTGCACCATTGCTATCTTAAGTGATTGATATCTAGAATACTTCATATTGGTGCAATTAAAAAGAACAAGTTGTTTTTCTTTATTCACATATTTTTGGGGATACCATCACTTGAGATGCTTAAAAAGAATCAAGCTGCTACGAAGTGCTTGCTATGCATTCGGTGTTTGGAAAGCTAGATGGTTGTCTTCCCCCTCGCACATTTTGGTGATCTTAGGTGAGTGAAAACATCTTGAGCTTCACACCTTTCTTTTCAAGCATACCTTTTTAAAGGGATTGCCTATTGAGAAACATCCCACGCTTGATAACTCATAGGCGACCCAAGCGGTACATTCATTCATGACCGCTATATAAATAAGTTGTGGGTGTGAGGAAAGTTCATCTTGTTGGGTGCTACTAGCCTATGTCGACGTATTCTCCCTCAGTATCCTCATGATGCATAAAAACCAACAAGGGCTGGGAGGTTCTTAATTGAACAAAACACCACATATATAGGGGTCCAAAAATAATATCCCCAAAACATTACTAAGAGCCAAATTTTTTTAGAAGCTACACTTTTATCCAAAAACATTCTTTGAAAGTGGTGCATCATAATTTACTTCTAAGAAGTTACTGACCAATTATGACTACAGGCTCGCGCCATAAGTTGCATGTAAAATCGTCTCTTAAAAGCATGAGGAAAACCTACCTAAAAGAATGGTTTGTATCCACTAGGGTTGTAATTTCTTGTTTATGTTGAACTTTCCAAATACATTCAAAAACAATCTTGAAATCAAACTCTATGCTTGATCTAAAAAGAACACATCCAAAAAACTATTGAACATGATGGTTGAACCACAAACCCTTTGACTTAGTGTATACTTGTAAAAGAAGCCCTATATTTGCACTCCTTGAAAGGATTTTTCCTTAAAGGTTTCTGAATATTCAGGCTTTAATTTGAGATTGCATTGATCAAAGTAAACATTTGGGAACTATGGTTTGGGTGTCATTATCTCACAACTTAATCTATAGACATGAAGGTCACACAAGTCCATGCTTTCTAAGTCAATTCAGTGTTGTATCATTTTCCATGCTCCAAAAACATAGAGATTAAGAGAAAAAAAAAAAGTGCAAAAATATAGAGAAATATTGCTCAAAAAAGAGTTAGTTGCATTAGTTTTCACATTTTCTAAGCAATTTCCAAAATATTCATTGCATTTGCACAAAATTCCAGTGCAGTTGTCACATTTTTTGAGCAGATGCCAAAAATTCATTGCATTTACTCTCTGTCCCAAAAAAGCCACTGATGAAAATTAGTTGCATTTGATAGAAACTAAGCACTTGTTGCAACACCCACACACTTTCTTTTATTTCCTTGCATTTTCTTCTAATAAAATGGTGCACTTGCTTCCAATATGCTTGCATTTTCCTAAAGAAACTTGCTTTTTCATGAGTAAACATTGCATTTGATAGAAAACACACAATAATTTCACTTGCCATTCCTGGTCACACTTGCTTCTTTGAAACCCAAGCACTTGAAACATTTTTTGCCACACTTGATAAATCTAGCCACTTTTTCTCAGTCTTGTGCATTTTTCTAAAAAACCAGTGCTATTGCTTTATCCTGATGACAATTGGGGAAAACAAACCGAAGATACTTATAAGATTATTGTTAGAACAAAACAATTGGAAAACCAAATAAATCATATAGTCCCTCATCCATTATTTCCATCCTAATTATTAGAAATCAAAATCAAGCAAACCACTAGTATCATTCTTGCACTCAGACATCTATGATATCAAAGCTTTTCCACAACATATCCTCTAGGAAAGGAAGTGAAATATTGATCCTAATCCTTCAAAATTTTGGTTTCTAAAAAAGTAGCATCATTCAAAAAACAACACTCAAACCTTAGGCTCTTGAGCTTCATAGCAACCATCTCAAACAATATTACATTTTATGACCATCTGGTGAATGACTAAACTTCTAGTTCAACAACTGAACCTTGTAGCACCAATCCTCCAACCCAGTATCACACACACAGAAGGTGAACAAACTAATATCATTAGAAGTTTAAGAACCTTCATATTTGAGAAGAATGAAACACCCAACCAGTTGAGAAATGTAGCACAAATATTAGTTGAAGAGGAAGAAAAAGCATACATAGCATCTAAAAGACCCATGTTATCACCACTTGCATGGCAATAGATATACATCCCTCATGATTTTTGGCAAGAAAAAACTCCTTAGGTCTAGCAAAAGAAAAATCCTTAAATGGAAATCCATACTCCGCCTTCCGAAGAACCGCCCTACAATTTTTTTTGCCAATGCTTTCATCCAAAGAAGATATCACACACACCAAAGTAGACTAGACTTTTTCTATCTACGCTTTTAACCAATAGGAAAAATATTTTCAAGAGACTAGGAGTTACGAAAATAGTCACAAGAGTTGGGTAGTTGTTTATGACAACTACAAGATCACAACACAAGAAAAACATGGAAGCAAGCAAGAACAACACCAGAATCCCACCATCCAACATTACGACTGATGAAGATGGCCATGGGGCTATAGGCCAACAAACAGAGTAGTTGTAGAGGAGGTAGATAATGAGGTGGAGATAAATGATGAAGAATTGTTTGAGCATTCCAACAACCCAAAAGTGCTCAAACTAATGGACAAGTTATTTAGAAAGGACCCAAGCTCATATTTCTTCAAGTTACCCAAAAGTGGTGCTAAATTACTAGTGGACTTCAACATAGAGGATCTCAAGAATTCTAATCTTATTCCCTTAGGGGATAACTCAGTTGTGAGATGTTGAAAGGAACAAGACAACTAAGAGGGGGGGTGAATCAATTGTCACCAAATTCAATCACAAATCTCAAAACACTTATCAACTCCACATCCACTTTAATCTATTATTGAGTATGAACATGAAATGAAAATAACAGTAAGAAATATCAACACAAGAGACACCAGATTTATGTGGAGAACCCAATAAGGGAAAAACCATAGTGAGGATTAGCTCACAATATAAAATAATTCCAAAACCGAATACAAAGAGGCTCACTGCATGGATACAAGGCTCACTGCCTACAAAAAGGACTCACTGTCCAACAAGGAGGCTCACTTCCTATAGAAATAAAAGATAATAGAAAATATCCACCACAATAGATTACACACATATGTAGACTTGATCAGAAGAATTGTAGACTTTGTTAGCTCATTGCTTTCAGTAATCTAACACATTAAAGTACTATTGCCTCAGTTTACTTTCACACACTTTGCTTCTCACACTTGTGGCATACTTGATCGATTGATACAAAACAACTCAACTTGTCATATATTTATACCATCTTCTACCTTATAAAATTTCTCCAAGGTTAGCTACACACACTTCAATTACAAATTCAAATTAGGTCAGAAACTCAACATTCCCATGGTAGAAGAGAATGAGAGTGGACCAAACCAACACTTAACCAAGACCCAAAACAATGTCTCAGATCAATCACACGCTTCCTCAATTTGAAACTTATCCTTCGTATGAAATGTAAACACCAAGTCAGCCAAACCTAATGAAAACACAAATGAACTTTTAAGTACATGCTTCCACAACAAGAAGATAACATGCAAACCACATAACATGCTTCACCATACACTAGAACACATCTCAAATTCCTTCAAATACATCTGTAGCAAATGCAACAACCTTCATACACAAAACTCTTCTCACCAGTCCATTTGAACTACACTGACACACACAAGAACTCTAAAACTCAACTTCTGGAGCACTAAACCATGAACACCTTTTCCAGAACATAGATAACACCTTAAGAAGCCTTCTACAAGATCCACAAGACCTAAAAAAAACTAGCAAAGGACTATAGAGCATAACAATTTCTCCCAGTCCATAGACAAGCAACTCTGCCAAACTAGTTCACACATCAGTGAACATAACTTTCACTCTCCATCAAACTAGAAACCACAAATTAGGATATACCACCAAAAAATTCCCATAAACAACACTTCAAATCTACACAAGCATAGGATCAACACAAAAGAAATACAGAGCATAAACCAGAGCACATTCTGAACACACACAACTTTGTCTTCACAATTTTATCAAAATCACTTGGTAACTCATATCAACACACCTATAACACCATATATATAGCTCCATGTACTCAAAACATCTCATCATCATCTCAACTATACATGCACAACCTACAACAACATGTACTATGTTGACATCAATGACAATATCAATGAAAACACAACCAAACTTACTCATACTTGCAACAATCTCCCCCTTTGTCATTGATGGAAACACATGATGTGAAAAAACAACAAAGACAAAACTCTCCTTTATTTTCTAGATTAGAAAACCTACACAACATTCCTACACTCTCAATACTCTCTCTCCCTTTCAACTTCTTTTTTTCTCTCTCCTTTTTACTTTTTTTCATATGACTCTCTCCCCCTTTGACATCAATGGAAAAGAACATTGCCTCTGATCACCCCCCCTTAGGAGTTGCACCCACACAACTCATACTACAACAATGAAACTTTTTACTCTCCTTGTGGAGCAGACACATTCATTAGTCTAGACAAATTAAGAATCTATAGATCCACTAGACTGATGCACCTCCATGTGCACCTAGTTCAAATAAGGAGGGCCAATGACCCCCAACTTCTCCTTGAGATACTCAAAAGTATCCTTCAGAAGAGCCTTATTAAATAAATCTAAAATCTGATCCTTTGTAGTCACATACCCCAGTTTGAATTCATTCTTCAACACCCTCTCTCTCAATAAATGATATCTAATAGATATATGATTTGTTATTGAATGCATTACCAGATTCTTGGAAATGTTTATAGCACTTGCATTATCACAGAAGATAGGTATAGGTTCATCACATATCACTCCTATGTCCTTCAATGTTTGCTTCATCCACAAAACATATGTGCAACAAGATGCTACAATAATATACTCAACTTCAATAGTGGATAAAGAAATTGAATCATGTTTCTTACTTAGCCATGAAACCAATCTTTCTCCAAGAAAGAATGTACCACCACTTGTACTCTTTGGGTCATCCACACAATGAGCCCAATCTGCATCAGTGTCGACACTCAAGGTAAAATAAGTATCCTTAAGATACCACATGCCATAATCCAAAGTGTCCTTAAGATATATGAATATCTTCTTCATAGTTGTAACATACTCTTCTTTAGATTTTTCTTGAAATATGGCAACCAAACATACTGCATGCATGATATCAAATCTTGTAGCAGTAAGATACAATAGTCCACCAATCATAGATCTATACATGCTTTGATCAACTTTAGTAGATTCACCACTTTTACTCAGCTTGCATCTAGTCACCATAGGGATACTAACTGTTTTGGAGTCATCATTTCCAAAATTCTTCAAAAATTTGTTGACATACTTCAATTGTGAAATGAATATACCCTTATCAGTTTGATTTACTTGAAGTCCAAGGAATAAATTCAACTCACCAATCATGAACATTTCAAACTCTTTTTACATCTCCTTTGCAAATCTTTTGCACACACCTTCATTTCCTCCAAAAATGATATCATCAACATACACTACCACTATCAACATTTTGTTTTCTTCAACTTTGAAATAAATATTGTTGTTTATAGAGCCCTTGCTAAAATTTTGTTGTTTCAAATACCTATCCAATCTTGCATACCATGCTCTAGGATCCTGTTTAAGTCCATACAATGCATTTTTCAACTTATAGACCATATCCGATTTATCTTATAACTAAAATCCTTACAATTGTTCCATGTACACCTCTTCTTCCAATTATCTATAACATATCCTCGTGCCAACATCTGACATGCCATATATCTAGGGCTAGGGTTCAAACAATTTCCTATTAATGCTCCTCCTAAGACTATGCTAGGTCTAATTCTTGGAGGAATTTTCTACACCAGATGAGGGCACAAATGCATTAGATGTTTCAGTCTCTTCTTTCTTCCTCCAAATCTTGTTCATTTCTTGCTTAACCTCATTCTTGTCAATTTTCTTCACTGGATTATTCTTCTTTACCAGAGGAGAGTGATTTCTCTTTTTACTTCCGTGAAATCTTGCAATATGTCCCAGTTTGTTGTAGTTGTAGCAGACAACATTTTTCTGATTAGTTTGACCTCCATTAACCCTTGACCTTCATTGATTTTCTTTGTTCCTAAACTTGTTGCATGTATAATAGTATCTAGCAAAAGATTGATTCATTCTACCTTCATTAAACCTATTCATCATCACCCAACTAATCATCCTCACTTGAGATCTACATTTTGTAGCTCTATTTCCAAGTTTCTTGCATGCAAAACATTGTCAAAAGAAGGAAACAGATAACTAATTCATCTTACTCCTACACTTTGTTACCCTGTGACCAAATTTATTACATAAAAAGAAAACACCATTGAAATATGGGTACCTTTGAGCATTTGACAATCTGATAGGCACTCTTCTAGCAAAGTTTCTTGGATTTCTTTTATGCTTACCTTTATCTTGAGTCTTTTGATTGTCCACTAGATTTTGCACAGTCTTAGAACTTTCACCTGCTTCATTTTCCAAACAACCTTTGTATTTAGAAGGTCTCTTCCCTGCAATCAACTCATCAAGCTTGGTCGAGCTTGTCTTGAAATTATCTTCATAGATTTTTCCTTTCTCCAATTCTACTCTCAAATTCACCACTTCTTGTTCAAGTCTTGTGCACTCATTAGACTTTCTTTACACCATTTTATTCATACATTCTTCAATTATTTTCTTTTCCTCCACTTGAACCTTCAATCTAGTAATATTTTTATTTTCTTGTTTTAATTGCTCACACACTTCTCTATGTATTTCTTTGAATTCCTTCAATTGCTCTTTCAATTTCTGGACACATTCATGTCTCATTAAGATTTTCTTTCAAATCATTGTTTTTACTTTCAACCTTGTCAAGATCTTCAAGAGCAACCTGGAGTTCTTCTTTATCATCCATATGATCAATCTTCAAAAAATTCCTCACGCTGTTTGGCTTCTTTGGAGAAACCAAGCTCTAATACCAATTGTTGAAAGGTGCAAGACAATTGAGAGGGGGGTGAATCAGTTATCACCAAATTCAATCAAAAATCTCAAAACACTTATAAACTTCAAATCCACTTTAATCTGTTATTAAGTATGAACATGAAATGCAAATAATAGTAAGCAATATCAACACAAGAGATGACAGATTTATGTGGAAAACCCAATAAGGGAAAAACCATGGTGAGGATTAGCTCATAATTTAAAGTAATTGAAAAAATAATTACAAAGAGGCTCACTACCAAGGGCTCACTACTCGGATACAAGGATCACTTCCTACAGAAAGGACTCACTGTCCAATAAGGAGGCTCACTTCTTACAGAGACAAAAGATAATATAAAAGATCCACCACAATAGATTACACACATCCACAACGTTGATCAGAAGAATTGTAGAGTTCGTCAACTCACTACTTTCAGGAATATAACACATTAAATTACTACTACCTCAATTCACTTTCACACACTCTACTTCTCACACTTGTGGAATACTTGATCAATTGATACAAAACAACTCAACTTTTCATATGTTTATACCATCTTCAATCTTAGAAACTTTCTCCAAGGTCAGATACACACACTTCAATTACAAATTCAAATTAGATCAAAAACTCAACATTCCCATGGTGGAAGAGAATGAGAATGGACCAAACCAAAACTTAACCAAGACCCAAAACAACATCTCAGATCAATCACGTGCTTCCTCAATTTGAAACTTATCCTTCATATGAAATGTAAACACTAGGTCAGCCAAACCTAATGAAAAAAAAAATGAACTTTGAAGTACACACTTCTGCAACAAGAATATAACATGTGGACCACATAACACACTTCACCATACACTAGAACACATCTCAGATGCCTTTAGATACATCTGCAGAAAATGCAACAACCCTCATACACATAACTCTTCTCACTAGTCCATCCAGACTACACAAACACACACAGGAACTTTGAAACTCAACTTTTGGAGCACCAAACCATGAACACCTTTTCCAAAACACAAATAACACCTTAACAAGCATTCTACCAGATCTGCAAGAGCTAAAAAAAACTAGTAGAGGACTATGGAGTAGAAACATTTCTCCTAGTTCATCGACAAGCAACTTTGTCAAACTAGTTCACACACTGGTGAACACAACTTTCCCTCTCCATCAAAAAAAAAAACCACAAATCAAGATATACCACTAATAGATTCACATAAACAACACTTCAAATCAACACAAGCATACGATCAACACAGATGAAATGTGGAGCACAAACCAGAGCACATTCTGAACACACACAACTCTTTCTTGAAAATTTCTCAAAAGAACTTGGTAACTCATTATACCAACACCTGTAACACCATAAAGATAGCCCATGTACTCACATCTCATCAGCATCTCAACTATACATGCACAACCTGCAACAACCTGTACTGTGTTGACATCAATGACAACATCAATGACAACACAACCAAACTTACTCATACTTACAACATGAGACAAATAACTAAATCCCCAGAAATGCCCAACATGCCACCCATATTCTCACAAAATAGTGGTCAACCCAAAGAAAACCCCTTGTTTAGAAAACCAACTCAAATTGAACAAGCAACAGTGGCACAACTATATTAAGGAAGGTCATCCTAGTTTGAACTACAAATCAACAATCCCACACTAGGACAGTACATACCGTAAAACAACAATCCTCCTCCTAGATAGTATATACCTCAGAACACTTCAAATACCCATCCTTCCCAAAATAATTAGTACCATCAACAAGGTGGACCGCATGGTCCTCTTCTGAACCAATAGTACCACCAATAAGGTGAACTACAGGGTCCCCTTTCGAACAATCAATACCATCAACAAGGTGAACCATAGGGTCCTCTTCCAAACCAACAGTACCACCAACAAGGTGGACCATTGGGTCCCCTTCCAAACCAATAGTACCACCAACAAGGTGGACCATAGGGTCCCCTCTCAAATCATTAGTACCACCAACAAAGTTGACCACAAGTTCCCCTTCCATATTCATCCGCTCAACAAGGTAACCCACTAATGCATCATCAAGGAAACCTTTAGTATAGTCCTTCTCAGTAGCAAGGTTTTCCATAGAGAACCCTTCTTCAGTCGTCCCATCAAGGTAACCTACCAATGCATCATCAAGGAAACCTTTAGTATAGTCCTTCCCAACAACAAGGTGTGCCACAGAGCACCTTTCTTCAGTCATCCTGTTAACAAGGTAACTCACCTATGCATCATCAGGGAAACCTTCAGTATATTCCTTCCCAACAATAAGGTGTGCCATAGGGAATCCTCCTTTAGTCGTCCCATCAACAAGGTAACCCGACAGTGCACCATTAGGGAAACCTTCATCACAACTCATATCAAATACTAGGTGTTCCACAAGGAACTCCTCCCAATTCATCCTACCAACAAGGTAACCCATTAGTGCATCAATAGGGTAACCTTTAGTATGCTTCATCCCAACAACAAGGAGCTAACCCTCCTTATACACAACAAGGAGGGTGATCCCACAATACTAGTTTACAATTTCTAGGAGATCCTGATTTTTGCTGAAATCACATATTTTTAGAAAATATAATGATTTAAGCCTTGAACAGTTCTATCTAAAGGATTCCAATTGAAGACGGTTTGATCGAATCACCTTAGATAAAACCCCCTTGGATAGAACCCCACTATTTTTAAACCCTACCTATAATGGAGTCTCCTTTACACCTATCAAAATGTTGATAAAAAACCACTTTTGATTTACCTTTTGGGGGATCAAGTGAATTCATTTAAAATTGATTTTTTGTAAGTATGTAGTCCTTATTATAAGCTTCCCAAAAAGTATAATTTTAAATAAATTTAATTTTATTATTATATTTATTTTTTGTTTCTTGTGTGTAGGTTTTTCATTGAAAATCAAGCTCTCTATTTTGCACGTGGAAAAATAGTAGATTATCAATTTTTTTTTTAAAAAATATCAGTGCACTGTATATTGAAGTCCTCGATCCAACAAAAAAAATTTGAATTTTGATACATACAAAAAAATATATGTTGTATATAGTCCACTTATGTTTGAATTGTAATTGTTTTGACTTCGAAACTTGATTAAGGAAAAAATATTCAATAAAACACTATGAAACCAAATGAAAGCACTAGATATCATAGTTACAAATCTAAATTCAAAAAAATTAGAATTTTATCCTTCACAGAAAAATGTTATGTTGTATACAATGAGCATCACTCCACAAAAATGGTGTTTACTAAAAAAAACTAGTTTTTGAAGGAGATGGAAAAGGAAGTGCAATCTAATTCCAATTTTTTAAAAATATATATATATATAATCTACAAAAAAAAATCACAAATCACTATTTTTCATCATCTTCAAATTCCTCATGGTTTAGCTGCTATAGGTGCTTGAAAGTGAAGATTTAGCTAGAAAAAATCAGCCCAGTGTCTAGTTTGGCCAAAAATTGTAAACCAGTATTGTGGGATCACCCAAGACCTAACCCACCCTATGTTCAAAATAGCTACCAAGGCTCACTACCCCCATTCTATCCAACTTATAACCAAACAATAATTGTGGGACAAGGAGGCTATTACATGCAAGGCTTACAAACAAATGTGCTGAAAATAAAGATGGAACTAAAACTAGAGGTCATCACCCAACAAGTAGCAGGCATGTAGGTAGAAAAATAAAAGAATACCTACACCCTTAAGAAATTTTTCCATTCCCATTTGATCATCCTATCACAACATTACCTTTTCCAAAGAATTTTGAAATTCCTAGGTTTGGCAACAAATACAAAGGAAGAGGAGAACCAGTAGAGCATGTACATGACTTCTCAGTATCATGTATGGAGGTACAAAAAATGATGCTTATCTCATGATAATCTTTCCGCGTAGCCTTATAGGTCATGCTATGGAGTGGTTCACCCATTTGCAACTAGGAATTAGAATCTTTGATGAACTATCTAACAAGTTCATAAGCCACTTCTCATTTAACATAGAGCAAGACGTCACCATCACGAGTTTTTCCAGAATCAAATAGAATCAAGGAGAGTCCTTTACCTACTACCTATAGAGATGGAGACACAAATCAAGTCAATGCAAATGGTATGTTCCAGACAAGGACTTGGTAGATATCTTCATCACAAATGTCCTGCCTAAAATAAACTACCAACTCACTATGTTATGTCCCATAGAATTTGAAGAAACAATAGAAAAAGGGGTTACATATTGAGAAATCCCTTATTGTAAAGGAGTCCTTAAATTGAGCAACTCAAAAGACAATCCCTCTAGTTAAAATGAGAAACCTAAATTCTAGGCCAAAAACAAGAATATCACAAATGATGGAGTAGCTAATGCTAGAGCACTATGGAATGCATAAAATATTCCTCAAAACAAACTTCAGGTGGCACAAACGAGCTATGTTCCAAACAACACACAAAAAAACCAAATTACTTATCCCAAGAACAATCAAATTGTAAACCAACAAATGAATCAGGGAGGGCAATAGAGGCAATATGATCAACCGAGGAGGAAATTCACAGTACTAGGTGAGTCACTTGAAATAGTCATGTGCAAGATAATACAACAAAACCTCCTCAAAACTAATGATCATACAAACTATGAGGAACCTTGCTTCAAGACACTGTGGTATAATGAGAAAGACTTGTGTGAATTCCATAAGATCAAAGGACACACAACCAACAATTGCATGTGACTCAAACATCTTATCCAATAATTAATAGACAAAGGGGAAGTAGACATTGAACATCATCCCAAAAACAAGGACCTGCAAATATACTCGAACCCAATCTCGAACCATGCCAAAAGAAATGACAAAGGAAAAGAACAAGAGTACCAAAATGCTAATTACACGTATGATGAAATAGTTCTAGGAACCCTCTCACAAACTAATGACAATAGGGAAAACATAGTGACTATATGAGGTGGAGAAAATAACTGTAACATAACCACCCACCAAGGAAGAGTTAAAATTCAAGGAGTCCCACCCAAACCCACAATCAAGTCCCCAAATGACTACAACATTGTGGAATAGTTGAAGAAAAAACCCGCCCTAATCTCAATCCTAGATTTGTTAAAACTATCACCTACACATAGGGAAATATTGGAAAAATCACTAGAAATAGTGGTCCCTAATGACCTTGATCCCATTCAGTTCCAAGCCATGGTTGGAAAGATCACAATAGGTAATCATTTAATCTTTTCCAAGAAAGATCTACCACAAAGAAAATTCTACAACCAATTCCTCTACATAGACGTTGGTGTTCACAAAACCATGGTCAAATGAGTATTAGATAATGGTGTGGGTTTGAACATTTGTACCTCAAAGTTTGTCAAACAGCTGGGGTATTTTGACAACATGATAGAAAAAGGAAAGAGTATAACCATAAGGGCCTACGATGACCTTGAAAGGAATTCTGAAAGAATAGTCAGGTTGCTAGTGTAGATAGGACTGACCATCACATAAACTACTTGTCAAGTATTGGACCTTGAATTTTCATACAACCTCCTCTTGGGACACCCTTGGATCCATGCATTACAACCAATCCCTTCCACTTTTCATCAATGCCTAAAGTTTCCCCATGAAGGAAAAGAAGTAACACTATATGCCAATCTTGAGCCTTTTCATTTCTGTGCAAAGTTGGAGGAGAAGTACAATAAAATCCAACGCGTTCCTAGCAATGACATAGCTTTCCACTCCTTTTCTTATATTTACCCTTCCACTCTTCCATCAACCTCAACCAAGAACAAATCAAGTGAGTAACCAAAAATGGAATCGAAGGTTCAAGTACTTGACAAGGGTAATGGGAATTACCATTTCAACCAAGCATTTTGCATCGACATGCTTCCACCAATGCCTAGAGTATATGGAGGCCCAAAAGAGAACAAGATAGTGCAAATGATAGTGAATCCCATGATCTTCAATAGATGGGGAGGCATGAAAAATGAAGAAATATTTGAGGAGGATTTCTCATCCATGATCTACGAGGAGGACCAAGAAGAATGAGAAAAGCCACAACAAATTTTAATTGATCCTAACACTATATTTTATCAATTATCTAAACAAATGGGGTATAAAGGAATAGGTGGCCTTGGGATACACAAACAAGGCTGATCAAAGCCTATCATAATGGAACAAAGAAAGAAAAATATGGGGCTAGGTTATAAGCCAAAAGACGTGGTTATTCCAAAAAAAGGACAAACCTCTTGGAAAAAATGAGAAAATTCTATTAGCATTAAGGCACTAGATATCTATCATATCATGGACAATGATTTACCCATCAACGAATTATTCAAAAAATTTAGCATTGATAGGTTCCCTCTCCAATATATTAAAACCATTCCCAACATCCATTACTATTCTAGAATGGACTCTAATGAATACAAATGGGATTCTCCTTCCTTCATCACTAGATATGATTCCCCCACATCTAGTAATGATGACCTAGACACCGAATGGAAAAAATACACTTGAGCCATACTTACCATTTCGACAACCTTCATAAGCTTTATAGATGATGATAATAGCCTACCACTTTTCTACCCACAACTCATAGATTCGGATCAACAACAACAAAAACCTATTCTCAATCAATTCCAAAATGATGAGGCAATCGTGGAGTTCATGGGATTTCAAACAGATATATTAGCAGGAGATCACAAAGTAGGGTTCATCATGGAGCTCGAACATGATGCATACTTCGGTGGAGATATTGAATCTTCTAGTTGCAAAAATGAAAGAAGAAACATAAAAGTATGATCCCCTAGAGAAGACCACACAGTGGCTCTATCAAATCCAAAAAAGAGAAAAATAAGGGATGCATCCGAAGGTGAAAACCTCCTAGAGGCACCCAAGGATGGAGGGTTCAATCTCCCCATATCAAAATATCAAGAAAGATCAACACTCCTAGTAGAAGAAGCATAGTCCATAAATGTTGGCACAATAGAGGACTTGAAGATAACATACCATGTGGAATCACTTGACCCTTAAGAGAAAGAAAAATTCACAGCTTTCATCAACATCCAGAAAGTAAACTTTGCATGGACTTACATAGATATGCCGAGACTAGATCTAGCACTAGTGGTACATCATCTAGCTGTCTTCCCTGGGGAAAAGCCTATCAAGCAAAAACTCAAAAAAATGTATCCTCAGATAGCATATTGGTAAAGGTGGGACTCAAGAAACTACTAGACATGAGTTTCATTAGACCCATTGATTATCTGGAATAGATATCTAATCTAGTACAAGTATTAAAGCCTATTGGGGGTATTAGGATCTACATGGATTTTAGAGACCTGGAAAAGGCCTATCCAAAGGATGAATTCCCATTTCAAAGTATTTACATGATCATGGATGTAACATTAGGGCATGAGATGTTGTCCTTAATGGCTGGTTTCTCTGGATATAACTAGATAAAGATCTCTCCAGATGATCAACACAAAACAACATTTACTTGTGCTTGGTGGACATTCTGTTGGAATGTAATGCCATTTGGTCTAAAGAATGCAGGAGCATCATACCAAAGAGAAATGAAAACCATATTCCATGATATGCTACACACAATCATGGAGGACTATGTGGATGACATTATAGCAAAGTGAGTCAAAAGGACAGATCACTTGACAAACCTAGGAAAGGTGTTTGATTGAATTGAACAGTATAATCTGACACTTAACCCTAAGAAATGTGTGTTTAGAGTAACATCCGGAAAGCTATTGGGGTACATAGTGTCAAGAAGAGGGATTGAAGTGGATCCTACCAAAGTGAAAGCTATAATAGAGATTCCTCCACCAAAGACACTAAAACAACTTAGGAGCCTACAAGGGAAATTGCAATCCATCAAGAGATTTTATTGCATAATTGGCAGATAAATGTCACCCTTTCATTCATCTCCTACATAAGGACATCACTTTCAAGTGGGATGGGAGATGTGACCAAGCATTCCAACAAGTCAAGAAGTACCTACTTATGCCACCTATCCTAGAAAAGGAAATGATACTTTACATGTCTACAACACAAGCAATGATGGGAACTCTCTTGGCCTAGTTAGATGATAACAATAAAGAAAGGGCAATATACTATATCACTAGAACATTTGTGGGCTATGAACTAAACTACTCTCCCATTGAAAGATTGTGTATCTCAATCGTGTTTTCAACACAAAAGTTGAGACATTACATCTTAAATAGAGAGGCGAAGCTGATTTAAAAATTAGACCCACTCAAATACATATTAGCAAAGGAATCCCTAACAATCTGAATAGCCAAATGGGTGATGATCTTGAGTAAATTTGATATAAATTATGTGGATAGAAGAGCTATCAAGGGATAAATTATAGTGGACCATGTTAGAAACCAAGATCAGATTTACAAACCAGAAAAATCACCTTCCACAGAAGAGAAAAAAAAAAAAGCAGAGATTGCATAAAGATGTGCAAATTGATATATTCGAAGTACCAATGATTACAAGAGATAATTTTCTTTATAAAAGGAAAGATGCATAAACCTAATCTTATCTTGAGCAACAAGATAACTCAACAAGATAAGGATAAAACCTATAACTTAGGAATTAAATAAAGCCTAAGTAAACTTATGCAAAGTTTAATTAAATATTAATTATACCAACACCCCCCATAAGTGCAACTTAGGGAGAAGCAGATTATTATGCAAAGATGAGTCTCGAAAACAAGGCTTGATCAGGTACTCATTTACAAATGCAAAGAGAGAGAAAACCCAGTGGGAAAAACCCCCCCTCAATGAGATGAACTGCTGCGAAGAATAACTAGAAGAACATTGATAAAGCAACACTGGAACCCCAAATCCAACAAGCTAGGAAAGATACTTATGTTTGCAAAATACCATATCAGAATCACAAATGCAACAAAAGACCCAATGCCAAGGAACACTGGAAACTCACATACTGGATCAACCCTGGAGTCTGTAAGCAACAGTAGATGAAAGGATGAAAGGACCCATTATGATGACAAATCCAGAAGCTGTGTCTCTCGAAGCCGATGCCAAACTGAAACTAAAACTGTCCATAAGATGAGTACCATCAAGATTCTAGAACATTAACCATAAAAACATGGCCTTCAAACTGAGAAAGATCTGAACCAATGCGGATCAAGAACCATAAAATCCCAATGTGAAGTGTGAACCAAAGCAAACCAACGATGTGTTTAGGTAAGCAAGAAAGAAGCTAAGGGAAACAATAGGAAACCAGAAAAACTCATGTGAGTTGTTACCAATACATGGAACTTTATATCAGTTCGTTATTACAATACCCAATGATTGTAGGAGAGAATATAAAACTATAGAAACATAAGCAAAAATGCAAACCTAGTGCACGATACAAAAATGAATGCATGCATAAAATAAGGTACACATCTTCTATAAATGACCTCATATCTACATAGAGGCCAAAACCAGCTTTCCAACGCCACGAAATCGCAAAAAACGGATAAGCGAGTCAAAAGATACATCTCCTAGAGTGAAAACAGTAATATCTAACTTCCGAGGCTGAAAAATACATCAAAAAATAAAAACCAGAAAACTACACCTACATCATTGCGTAGAGCATCGAAACAGCTTTCTGACGATATCTCGTTTGCATAAAAAGGACGTCGTATGCCCAAGTTACACCCGTTTCCGTGAAAATGCTCTAAAAAAGTTTGATTTGGCCCCTAGAAGCCCTCAGGGGCTAAAAAAATAAGGCCCTTGGTTGCCTGGGCGGACCAGGGGGCTTTCGGCATAGCCCCTGGTCACCCATGTGACCAGGGCAGGGGCTAAAAGCCCAGCGGGGGCTGGCGCGTTGAGCTCCCGGTCACTAGATGACCATCGGCTGGACGAGTTAAGCCCTCGGGGGTGGATGTAAAGCCATCGGAGCCGCCAGTGGTGGTGGTGGCCCGGTGGTGCGGCGGTGGCCGTCGTGCGGTGCAGTGGCAGCACTGCCATTTTGAACTGGCCGTGCAAAAATACCACGCAGATTTTGATTTTTTAATTTCTTTTAATTTTTGAGCCTCGAAAACTGTGCCTGGGGGCCGTATGGCCCTCGGGTAAATTTTTTTTGCCTCTTCGGATGACTTTTCCCAAACTGAACAAATTTTATATGCAAATAGGGTTTTTTGGGCTTTGCGAATCCAACGACGAGGTCCGTTTGGGCCCAAAGTGCTCCGAAAATCAGGCGACCCCGAGATCTATCAAAAAAATCATCGAGCTTGAATCCCTCAGATTTGGCATACGGTGACCAAAATGAATGAAGTAAAAGTCATTTCTGACTTTTTCCAACGCTCTGAATCCAACAGAAAACCCCGATCTGATCCAAAACACTGCATAAAGATGCACAAGGAATGAAACCCTCGAGGGACCCCGAACGAGCTTTGTAATGTATTCCTCCAAAAAAGCTGAGAAGGGGTTGCAAATCAAGGCTCTGATACCATGTTAGAAACCAAGTTCAGATTTGCAAACTAGAAAAATCACCTTCCACAGAAGAGAAAAACAAAAAAGTAGAGATTGCATAAAGATGTGCAAATTAATATATTCGAAGTACCAATAATTACAAGAGATAATTTGCTTTATAAAAGCAAAGATGCATAAACCTAATCTTATCTTGAGCAACAAGATAGCTCAACAAGATAAGGATAAAACCTATAACTTAGGAATTAAATAAATCCTAAGTAAACTTATGCAAAGTGTAATTAAATATTAATTACACCAATAGACCAACTGGCCGAAAAACCCATAGATGATCATAAACCTCTCATAGCAGAATTTCTAGATGAGAGTATCTTGATGAAAGAATACACAAGCCAATATACTTTATACTTTGATGGGTCCCATACTCAACATGGGTCTAGAGTAGGTATTCTATTTCTCACACCGTAGGGAGATAGTATACCTAAGGCCTATAGGATTTCATTCCCACGTACAAACAACATCTTATAATATGAAGCTCTTATCACAGGGCTAAAATGGCTATTGAATAAAGAATAAAAGAGCTACATGTCTTTGGAGACTCTCAGATAGTGATCAGACAGGTGAACAATGAGTACCAGAAAAAAAATATGATAAATTGTTGCCATATAAAAGGATGGTGGACAACTTTAAGGAATACTTCATTAGAATAACCTTTGAGAAAGTTCCTCAGATCAATAATAGAACATGCCTAAGTATGAGTTCCTCATCAAACAACTGCTCGTACTTGCATTCAACATCCAAAAATTGGAATTGGTATGTGTTGTTGTTGGTCCTAACTCCCCATGGTACCAAGATACTTTTGACTACATCCTGCACGGTATCATACCTCTTGACCTAACAACCACTCAAAAGAAAACCTTCACCCATAGAACTTCCAGTTTTTCCATCTTAGGAGATACCCTGTATGGTCGTAGTCTAGATGGTATGTTACTCTGGTGCCTTAGCAAAGAAGAATCACAAATAAAATTACAAGAGGTACACAAAGGTATTTTTAGATCCCACTCTAGAGGATCTAATCTAGTCCAAAAGTTGCTAAGAATAGGATACTACTAGCCTTCCATGGAACAAGAATGCATGTAGTATTCTAGTGACAATGTCAGTAGCACAGTGACTTGGTTCATGCACTAGCATAGGAATTGAGACCCATAACCACACCATGGCCATTCTCATAATGGGGATTAGAATTGGTAGGCAAGATATCATCTTCTTCATCGAACAGGAAAAAAATCATTATCACAAGAATAGAGTACTTCACTAAATGGATAGTGGAAATTCCCTTGACCTATATCACTGACAAAAAAATATTAAAATTCATTTTGAATTATCTCATTTGCAGGTATGAAATTCCCCAAACGATAATAACAGATAATGGAATCCCATTCAAAAATTAGGATGTTCAAGAGCTCTGTTCCCAATTTTCTATCCAGCATAGATTTTCCATGCCCTATTACCCCCAAGGAAATAGTCAAGTTGAGGAATCTAATAAAACAATCCTAAAAAATACTGAAAAATATTGGATATGATTGGCATTTGCAACTAAACCCAGCACTATGGGCCTATCAAACCAACATTCACACACCTACTAGCGCCACACCATTTTCATTGGTCTACAAATCAAAGGATGTCTTGTCTATCGAGATCGAAATCCCCTCATTACAAGTCTCATTAAAAGACATGGTCAACAATGAAGAATACAAGGTATCCAAGCTAAACGAATTAGAGCTCCTAGATGAAAAGCATTTGAGCATGTTAAACCATTTTCAAGTTTATCAGAATCAACTCAAATGAAGCTATGCCAAGAAGATAAAGGACAAGAACTTTCAAATAGGTGATCTAGTCCTCAAGGAAAATAAAAAGGTACAACTCAATCAGGATGGCAAAGGTAAATTTGAACCCAATTGGTTAGGCATGTTTGTCATCACAGCAAGCTATGATTTTGGGGCCTATCATTTGGATACT
Organism: Sequoia sempervirens; assembly: GCA_007258455.2. NCBI lineage: Eukaryota > Viridiplantae > Streptophyta > Pinopsida > Cupressales > Cupressaceae > Sequoia > Sequoia sempervirens. The sequence continues at coordinate 1,241,643,667 of VDFB02271358.1, forward strand.
CTTGAAGGAGAATCTTTAGTTGAACCGTTGAACAACAACCACCTCAAGAATTTCTACACATGAATTGCATTGGAATACCCCAGGAAAGAGCATAAAAATCCAAAAAAAAGAAAAAAAGGATAAATACAAAAAAAAAAGAAAAAAGAAAAACAGTAAAGAGAAATAAAACACTCTTTCAATGAAAACCACTTTGTGGAACTCCTATTATATTACCATAGTGAAAACCTTGAAAAAAAGTGCTATGTTTGAATAAGACTCACATCATTACCTATCAATACTATCTACATCATCCACCCATCCATTTTCACAATAAGCATGTATCCGACCATGGCTTGTTACCGATTTAGGAAAGTAGTCTTGTATCCAACTAGGGGAAACTTTCTGAAGCTAGTGGTGGGTTAGATAGCATGGTCATAAAATAGAAAAATAAAAAACATTCAATTTTTTTTTTTTTTTTTGAAAAACATCAAAAATAAAACAACACCGTTGGGTTATTCCTTCACTCAAATAGTCTAAGATATCAACATTTACTTGAACCCAACAACTAGTTCAACTTGATTACTTGCAACATATCCTCTAGACACAAAAGTGGAATATCAATCCAAAATATCAATGATGTTTACCCAAAAATAGTTTATGCTTTGAGTCAAACGATTGAACTATGTGGTCTCTATGTGTACAATATAGGAAAGGCTTAATACCCCCAAGACCCTAGGTCAGTCCCCTTGGGTTTCCATCATACTTTATTTCAATTTAGTCAAAATATACAAAATCCAAAAATAGTCACAAAATAGAAAAAGGTAAAAAAAAATCAAACCAAGTGAACTACGAGCCTCTGCATGTACAAAGTAGGCAAGGCTCATCTTTTATGGGCCCCCGAGGCCCTAGGTTATCCCCATAAAAATAATAGAAACAACATCATAAAAACCATAGAAAAATAAAAAATACCTATCACTTCTTCACAATCCGCAATAAATTGTTCACCCATAATAAACAAATCGTCGCACTCACCCTTTGGTAAAACAAACACACAAACAAAACAAACATCAAAATCTATAACTTCAAGCAAACAATCACAAAGATTTGATTGCAAAATAGACTGAAACAAAGCCAGGTATCAACTACCTATCTGTGTCCAAAAAATGTATAGTTGACATTTTTATGCTCACTTGAGTCTTTCTTATGGACTTTGGCTTGATTTTTCCTAGAGTTAATGTTGTAATGTGGTCAACACGTTCACATTAGGTCTTGGACCCTTGAGAATCATTGACACTTCTAGGATGTCTTGCAAAGGTGTTGTGAAGTGTCGTAACCCACTTTCACACTTTTCTAGGACCCTTTCATTATAATTCACTTAAATAACCTCTTTTTATCGTTTACCAAGTCTTATTTCAAAGTTTTGTAAAGAGTTGTAACAAACTCTCATGATTTTCTAGACTTTTCATCACTAATTCAACCCTTTCTTATGTTTAATTGACCCTTTAATGCACTTTCTAGCCCTACTTAAGTGTATTTTTGAGGATAATCTCATTAGACCTTGTTTAATGTAGTTTAATTTCTGACACCTAGTAAAATTGCCCTAGTGGGAAGAAGTCACCACTTGGGGCGACTTAGTCCCATTGGGCACAAAAATCAAAATAATTTTAATTTCTTGGCGGGATTTTATTCTCTTACCCTTGAGGTCGGCCTGTTATGTGTTATTTTCAGGAATTATTGGAAAATCAAGTATAAATAAAGGGTTTTCCTCTCATTTTTCATCTCCTACAATCTCTTCATTCATTCAACACTCAAACATTCATTCACTTAATCATTCTCAAGAATTCAAGCACTCTAAGCATCATCAATTCATCCATTGGAGCACTTCATTGCATATCTTCAAATTTCTACATCAAGGGTTTCATAAGTTTATGACATTGCATGTTGTTTATTTATCATTCTCTTCTCATTTCATTTCATTTCATAGGGTTTGATTACCAAATCAGGGTTTGATCAAGCCAAACCCCTATACTCTAACCCTTAACCCTTTTTCCCCTCTTTACATGTGTGTTTGTAGGTTTTGTATGCAGAATTATCAAAGAGGAAAGTGTCAAAAAGGTGTTGCAAAGTCATCAAATTCAATAAAGCCCTAATTGAAGCTTGGAGATCTCTTTCAACCCATTTTCTGCAGAATCAGATCTAGACACCTATTAGAAAAAAAAGTGCAGACTGAAAGCTACATAATCCTATTCTAAGATTCCAAAAATTCCCAAGTGGACTAAGTCACCATCTATGGCGAATTAGTCCCACTGCTAGGCTTGAAAATTGATTTTTACATTTCTGAGTACCCATTTGGCAGATTCATGTTCTAATAGATTTTCCTTGAAATTGGACTAAGTCAGCCAACATCCCATAAGTGTCCCAATCAACATTTCTAGTCAACTCTGTAGGATTCCAAAGCCACTCTATATCATACTTCAAATTCCAGGTGCACCTCTCCAGTTTTATTTAATTTTGTCATCATTTACTTACATTTTTAGGTGTTTTTGCATACATCACTGTGTTTTCCAACACTTTTCATTTCTTAGGTTTAGCATCAATAATCATCTTTCCTTTTTAGTTTATTGCATTTAGACATCATATTTAGATACATTGCATCCCTCATAACATTAAGCTTGCTCATGTAGACATTAGCATTTTGGGCCCACTTCTCTCTTTCTAGGTGAAAAACTTAGAAGAGTTAGAGAACCATTGGAAACCCAAAATCAGTATCCACATTTTGGTGAACCCGACTTTTGAACATTTCCTTTCTAATTTCAAGTGCATTCTCATCCTAGGTTTAACTTGCATCAACATTGCATTAGGTGTTGCATTGTTTAAATTGCATCCTAGGGTTTTCAAAAATTGCATTAGTGAAAAGCTCATATAACTTGCATTTTTGCATCATATTTCATTGGAAAACAACAAAAATTCTACATTTTCATACTGTAGCTGCATCTATGCATTTGAAAAAACATAAAATTGCATTCAATTTTTTTGAAAAAACTCAAAAAAATCATCATTGGGACTAATTCACCACACTGGGTGACTTATTCCTTCTACACATTTTGCACTAAAATTTCTGGAATTTTCTGGGCATTTTTTGCACTTATGTTTTCTATTATTGCATCTCTGTTATAGTTTCCACAATTTCTATTATTAGCATTTTATTTCTCCTAGTTTTCATTTCATTTGCATCCACCCCACCTTTAGTAGCCTTTGTATGTATGTTTGGTGCCCTATTGATAATACTTTAGTGAGAAGAAGTTCATGAATCATGGCCTACCATGATAACAAACTCGTTGTGGACCTTGGGTTGTCTTGAGCTACTACTCCTAGTGTTGACAATAGTGCATTAGGCATGGACCCTACCTTTAGCAATGTCGTACCTTCCAATAATACGCAAATTGACATACACATTGATCACATTCCACAAGACAAAGTCATTACCATTCATGAGGATTTAGCACATCTACAACAAAACTTGTGTCTTGAAAACATTTCAACCACTGTGATTCCTGCTATAGAAAATATCCATCTCCTAATTGAAAGTGATGAAGCTTAAATGTTATGAAACAAATTGCTGAGATATATAACAAACATGTTCCTTCCACCTCTAGCACATCCCAACCAGTGCACACTATGGTTAGTCAAGGAGGACTTAACACTCCTCCTCCCTCCACATTATCATCCATACCTATCTACACCACTCCGCAATTCACAACCATAATGCAATAGGTTAGCAATGTGATTCCTTCCTCAACTATTCCTACTAGGATTCTTAATTCTTCTGTGGCTTCGAATTTTTTCTACTCTTCCACCATACCATCTATTAGCATTCCATTCACTTTCCCTACTACTACATACACTCCATCACCACTTTCCCTTCCACCTCATACCACTTACACTGACCCTCTCATCACAAAAATTTTCCAAACTATCTCCTCCATGCAAAAACAAATATCCACCATCAACCAAAACTAGAATGGACCACTCGCCTATTATGTCTGAAGCAACCCACTATATTTGGAAATCCTAAGAACATCGATGCCACAAGGAATAGAAATGCCTAGATTTGAGAAGTATGATGGGAAGGGAAATCCTACTAATCATGTTAATTCTTATACAACCTTGTGCAATGAATTTTTCCTTGATGATAAAATATTGGCCAAATTGTTTCCTAGGACTTTAAAAGACATTGCTTTAGAATGGTTTTTATCCTTACCAAATAATTCAATTTGTTCATTCAATGAACTAGTTGAAACATTAATAAGTCATTTTCAAGTGCATATGACTCCAAAGAAGACATTGGCTGATTTAATGAGATGCAAACAAAATGTGGATGAAGAAGTAACCAATTTCATCTCACGCTATCAGTCACTTTATGCCCAAATCAATGTCAAGATTCCTGATCCGCATCTCCAAAAGATGTTCATTGAAAATTTAAAAAGTCACATCCAAGATAGATTGACCATGATGAAATTTCCCTCCTTTATGCACTTGTGTACAACCCTTTATGACTATCACAATTCGATGAGTAGTCATGATGCCAATTCCACTACTAACCAAACTAAAAAATCTGAACCTAGCACTTCAAACAATTCACAACCATTTGAAAACCAAACAAAGGGTTCTTATAGTTCAATCCCCCTCAACAACCAACTCAACCTATCAACAACCAAGTAGCAGCTATTAAATCCATGATACCTTATAGTTATGGAGATCCAAAATGACAATTTACACCTTTACCAGAAACTCTTCAGAACACCATGTCCCAACTTATACAACAACAAATGATTTATTTACCTACTGTTAAGCCACTGTATCCTACTAGGCCTTTGCCTCCAACCTTTCAACCCAATGCTTATTGCCATTATCATAGAAAAAATGGACACGACACAGAACAATGCAAGCATCTTAAACACATAGTGCAATACCTCATTGATTCTGGCCATCTATCTGTTTCAAATGTTAAAATTACATGCAATATGTCCATTGCCCCACCCAATCAAAATTTGCAATTTTTTACCAATTTGATGCCTAAACATAATGTGTCATTCGTCAAATCTAGTGAAACTCAAACCAATGATGTCATGAATGTTCATACAACTAATGAACATCCTGATCCTATTCCACATACCACTACTATTGATCCTATAAATGAAATGGTAAGTGCGATAGACGTTATCCCTTGTAAGGGCCAACCTAAGAAATCTCTTGATATTACTTTTTCTCCTAAGGATATTCTTCTGAATCTTCCTGATGGTCCTCTTTACATAGCCAGTTGTATTTATGATAAGCCCACTAATGGGATACTCATAGATCATGCCTATGGTGAGAATGTGATCATTGAGGAATTTTTGGTATTACATGATCTTTATCAAGATGATTATGACAAATTGAGAGCATGGACCAAAACACACAATGGTTTTGCTTGCCCTATGATAGGATTGATCCTTCTTCCATTCCAGATAGGACCTAAGATAGTGGATGTTACATTCTCTATCATTCCACAATCAGATCATTTTTTTCTACGGCTAGGCCATCCATGGCTTCACTCAATGAAAGTTGTCCCTTCAGTCATACACAAAATGTTTGAAGTTTCTGCTTGACAATGACATATTCACTGTTCACCATAGTGGCTTTAACCCTTTCTCTTCTAAAGGAAATTTATCCTTAGAATCCTTTTGGCTCGAGCTCATGGAACCTATCATGCCTCGCAAATATTTCTTTTTCATTGCTTACCAAAAATTTAAAGCAAAGAAAATTGCCGAATTGTACCTCCGCAACATGTCCCCATCCACTCCCGAAACTCCTATCCTAGATGAAACAATGCTTCACCTCGACCAAGAACTGACCCATCAAACTCAATCTGTTGGAATTGTTGCCTCAGTCTCACAGGCTGGAACCTCTGGAAGAGCAAAGTCGGTGTGACATTTCTTTGGTCTGGCCGATTGGCAGTTTGGGAACCTTGTGAAATATTCTGGTCACTGTGACCTTGCAGAAGTCTTATTGAATGCATTCACTGTGGAGTATATCGCTGTGACATAAAACAGTCATTGTAACCTCTCACCGCGGGGAGATCTCTGGCCGACAGGCCATTCAATCATTCGTCAGGGAGACTCATAGCGACTAGGGGCTTCAGAGTGACTTCAACACTCGGGAAGAAGTCCCAGTGACATTAGAAGGTCTTGCCGACAGGGATACGCATTGAAGTCATCGGAGTAACCTATGGCGGCTCGGTGAGAAGTCTTACCGAAAGTAACATGTCTTGGCGATAGTGTTGGAGCTTTCGGGGAAACCCTTGGGTGATCAGTAAGAAGTCTTACCGATAGTGATATGTCTCACCGATGGACATTCAGAGTAACACTTTTGTTTTGGTATGATCTCTCAGTGATCAATGAAGGTCTTGCTGACAAAGGCCTTCGTGGTAACTCAAAGACTTCGGCATGAAGTCTTGGCGACAGGATGATGTCTCGCCGACAGCATGAGGGGTCATCGGTTCTATGTGACTCTTGGCAAACAGTGAGTTCAGGATACCTTGGAAGCCTTGGTAAGAAGTCTTGTCGAAGGTTGATTCTCTCGCCGACAGTGGAACACATTGATGTGACTTAAAGGCTTCGGTATGAAGTCTTGGCGAAAGCAGTAAGTCTGGCCGACAAGATTGACTCGGGGTGACTTGGAACTTGTGGGGTGATGTCTTGGTGAAGGGTACTTGTCTTGCCGATAGGAATGCGATGGACATCAGAAGTTTTGGTATGACCTTTGCCTAAGTCTAGCTGATAGTGACATTGGTATAACATAAAGGGCTTGATATGATCTCTCGGTGAATGACTAAAGTCTTAGCGACTAAGGAACACTTTGGAATGACTTATGAGGTCGGTGTAATGTCTCATCGAATGGCGATTGTCTCGCCGACGAGAATGTTGATTTCGATATGACTTGTGGATATCAGTAGAACCTCTTGCCAATGGAGACGACTCTTGGTGACAACCTGTAATCGGGACTTGTGGCATCGGGGAGACACTTCTAGTGTCTCACCGACATGCAACACAAGTTGATCGATGTTGACCGAGTGAAGATTGTCTGACGTGGTGGGATATGGACAAATCAAAGAAAGTAGGATGTGGACTATTGCTAAGCTAGATGATTCGACAGTTGTGATCCGACAGTTGGAAACAAACCGTTTCATAGAGCCGAAGCTGAAGAGAAGGAAAAGAGAGCGAATAGATGTGAAGGTAGTGTGGTTGGTTGGAAGGTCAAATCCATGAGGCCATAATAGGTAAAGCCGAAGAGCTGATGAGATGTTAAGGCCGAGAGGCTGGTTGTATGGCTGGGGGCCTTGAGGCTGAAACAGAGGAAGTGAGAGGCAGGGTTATGTTGCCGATTTCTCTCTTGATCAAGGATTGAATTCCATGGTTGATCTCTTGTGTTGATCAGTACTGTATACTGTGTGAGGGTATTGCAACAGTACGAAGATTGTTTGGTTTGAGAGGTTGATTAGGAAATGTACAGAGGGAGAGTTGATTACTAGATAGTATCCAGAATGAACAAGATGTAAAATTTGAAAAGGCTAAGAGCCTGAATTTGTATTGTAACCATTATGTTGTTGAATAATACAATGGCTCGATCTTTGGAGTGTGGGGTTTTTTATCTGAAAGGATTTTCCCCACGTAAATCTTTGTGTTCTAGTTTTCTATTTCATCTTTCATGTATGTTGGTTCGTGTAGTTAATGCTTGCTGTTGAATTTACATGTGTTTCTCTCAGATGGATCAATGTGGGAAATAACTGTGTCTATTTCCACATTAAGACATAGTTTTACATGTCTTTGAGGCAACTTAATTGAAAATGAAAGTTACCGAAGACACTACTACATGGAATTTTCACTAGATGCGCTCCTAGATTTCCTAACAAGTGGTATCAGAGCCTTCTTTTGGTTGTTGGTTCTGGATATTTCTCCTGTGAAGATTTCTTAGTTTGTTGGGCTAGAGGAAATTTGGAGGAATGGACTGATGTATTGATCCTTTGATGAGTGGAAGCCTTGTGGTATTCTGAGACAACATGCAGCTTAAAGGATGGTCAAGATGGAAAAGGGAGTTGATCATGTTGTGATCTGTGTCTCCTAGCTAGTAGAGGTATAACCTTGGAGTATGAGGTGGATTTTCCTACTCTGTGGCTATGTAGCAGTAAAGCTTTCATATTGGTGTCTGTGTGACAGGCTCCTGGGTGATATGGAGAAGCCTAATTTGTTTCTCAATCATGGAAGAGAGTGCTTATGCTAGGTGGTGGTTCCTAGTGTTGGAAGGCACTGTTTCCTATTAACCTCGAATGCTTGAAGGCTTTGAAGTTAATCATTAGATGATTTGCAAGCTTCTGAAATAGCCTCTCTCTCTTTCTCGGATGCATGTACATGGTGGTGGTTTAAAGTTGGCCTAAAAGGGGCCTGGATTCTCTTGAACTGCTGTCTTCTTTCTAAGGATGATTTGTACTTGCATGGCTCTGTGGTTTTGTAGGTTTTACACGATTAAGCAAAATTTGTGATCATGTGGAGTTGTTGTTAAGCTATTGTCTAGACATTGGCATTTTTTGGGGTGTTGCTGGATGAGATAGTTACAGGTCTGCCTACATTCTTGGTGCATGGTTTAGAGGAGGTATGACTCTTTCTCTGCATGGGAGTGTTGGTAAGTGTTTTGTCACTCAACATTCTTGTGGTAATGCTTGTGGGTTCCTTGATTATGGTGATCGTTGTGGACATGATTGGGAAATCAGATTTGGTATGATTTGGTGTTTGAGTTATGTTGTCTACGTAGTTACTCTCATTGATATCTCAGTGTTGTAGTTTTCAATGTGATAACAGTTTTGCATGTTCGATGTTTGTGATCTACGAGTTATGCAGTTGATGGATTAGCTACCTATTGGCTGCAGTGAGATAACTTGTGATGAAGGAGGAGAACACACATACCCCCTTTTTCATACAACTACTCTCAACAAAATAAAATGCATTGAAAATGCCATAGATTAGATTTAAAAATCTGCAACATATATTAAGTTCAATTGAAAATGAATTACACAATCATGGAGCTCATATGCTCACATGCAACATAGGCTTCACACATACAAAAATCTGCAACTTAACCTTCCAACATCATTCTAGTAGCATTTGGATATGCAACCACCAACTCTCCAAATCTCCCCCTTCTCCCCACCAACTGAGCAACATCAATATGTAAAAAAAATAAAATTGAAAAGAAATCCCAGTGGGTTTCTCAAAACAACCTCCACTAACCCACCAAGAAAAATCTGTCACTTTCTGCCTATTAATTCCCTGTCATTTTTCAAAATTTTCTCAAATGGTTTCTGGGTTTGGTGCACCTCCTTTCCAGCTTTTCAGATCATTTTGAAATTTTTAATTTTGTTACTGTATGAGAAAGTTATGGCTGTTTTACTAAGATTGGGTTACACAGTTACGGCCCAGACAGTCTCTTGTCTTTTTCCAAAAATAATAAAATGCCAGTCAAACCTCCAAAATGCTCATTAATCCTTCCTGACATGGATTTCCTTTTCTTAGCATTTTCATTTAATTTTCAATTCAATATTTTATTCCCTTTCTCCAACCCACTATTTCCACTCTCTCAACACCCTGCATTCCAATCTTGCAATAAAATACAAGTGCAGTTACAAAACATATTAAATGTCCATTCCAAGCTTGAGTGAGATTTTCCTTTTTGAAAAATTAACATCTCTTAAAATAATTTAACAATGAAACAATTAATAATCTGATTTTCTCACACTCCATCACCAAATTCTGCTATGCTGGAAGAGTTGAAAAATTTCAACAATTTGTATTGTATCTGCAGCCAAAAATTAAAAAAAAACACAAACATAAAACTTAAAATATTTTTGGTGATGAGGATTGCTTGGAACCCCTGGATGCTCCTGCATCAAACACCCGAGATAGAAAGTTTGTGAGCATAAACTCACAAAAGTGGAGTTGAATAGTAGAACCATTCTTTCAGATTGCAAGCAATCTGCAACGAACTCCATCACTGTCCAAAGTGCACATGAAGTCTTTTCTTCTTCCTCTTCTTCCAACATTTTGCTGGTAATAACTTTGCTCTCCTCCAAAAAAACTATTTATCATTCTTCTTTTCTCTCATGGATTTGTATCCACCATGTGTCATCCTCCTCTGCCAAATTATCTCTCCTCTCCTCTCCTCCTCAGTGAGATTCAACCCACCACAAACCGACCACCTCCACCAAGTTTCACCTGCACCATCTTTTACAACCTCTATGCACAAACATGTAACCTTCACATACCCATTTTCAACTACAACTTTATCTTCTACTACTACAACCTCTTCCTTAGAAGGAAAATAATAATCATCATATTTAAAATCAAAATTTACCTCATCCTTCTTCATTGTTCCAACATCATCCTCTTTGTCATTTGTTGCATTCATCTTCTTTCCTGCATCAGCAAGCTTGTCAAACCACTCTTTTTCCACTGCCAAAATCTATGATAATAAATCATCTTTATCATCTTCATCTACTACAACATCCTCAAGCCTTATCCCTGCCATTTCAATCTCCATAGCTTCTTCACTGCTCATATCTTCTTCCCTTTTAAACATTGCAACTCCTCTTTTTCCTTCTTGTTTCATGTCTTCAACAAGAGACACTACTGCAATCACTGTCTTTTCCTTTTCATCCTCTTGCATGAGGATCTCGTTCTCACACACTGTCGCATCTTCTTGTTCATCCATCATTTTTCCTTGAAATAAAATTTCTATCATTTTCATCTCCTCTTTCAACAGGAGATTTTCTTCATCTTCACCAAATTCTTCATCAAATATAGGACCTTCAAAGTCCCTCATCTCAGCTTCTATTGCAACCTTCAACATTTTTTTTTTTCGAAGTTTCCTCAAATCGACGATTCTACTTCCACTTTCAAATCCACTATCTCAACGTACAAACTGCCTCATTGTTCGGCGATCTGTTTTTCCACAAGTCTTGGTGTAAACTGCCTCACATTCGACGATCTGTTTACAAAAATCTTCACTCTTAGGTCCCAGTGCATACTCTGCACTCTCAAGATCTTCTCTCAATATCTTCCTGCTTCGACCCACACTCACAGGTCCTGCTGCAACTGCCTCACATTCGGCGCTCTACTATAGACTCAGGAACTCCTGCTCTGATACCACTGATGAAGGAGGAAAAAAACACATACCCCCTTTTTCATACAACTACTCTCAACAAAATAAAATGCATTGAAAATTCCATAGATTAGATTTAAAAATTTGCAACATATATTAAGTTCAATTGAAAATGAATTACACAATCATGGAGCTCATATGCTCACATGCAACATAGGCTTCACACATACAAAAATCTGCAACTTAACCTTCCAGCATCATTCCAACAGCATCTGGATATGCAACCACCAACTCTCCAAAGCTCTCCCTTCTCCCCACCAACTGAGCAACATCAATATGTAAAAATAATTTTTTTTTGAAAAGAAACCCCAATGGGTTTCTCAAAACAACCTCCACTAACCCACCAAGAAAAACCCGTCACTTTCTGCCTATTAATGCCCTGTCATTTTTCAAAATTTCCTCAAACGGTTTCTAGATTTAGTGCACCTCCTTTCCAACTTTCTAGATCATTTTGAAATTTGTAATTTCGTTACTGTATAAGAAAGTTATGGCTGTTTTACTAAGACTGGGTTACATAGTTACGGCCCAGACAGTCTCTTGTCTTTTTCCAAAAATAATAAAATGCCAGTCAAACCTCCAAAATGCTCATTAATCCTTCCTGACATGGATTTCCTTTTCTTAGCATTTGCATTTAATTTTCAATTCAATATTTTATTCCCTTTCTCCAACCCACTATTTCCACTCTCTCAACACCCTGCATTCCAATCTTGCAATAAAATACAAGTGCAGTTACAAAACATATTAAATGTCCATTCCAAGCTTGAGTGAGATTTTCCTTTTTGAAAAATTAACATCTCTTAAAATAATTTAAAAATGAAACAATTAATAATCTGATTTTCTCACACTCCATCACCAAATTCTGCTATGCTGGAAGAGTTGAAAAATTTCAACAATTTGTATTGTATCTGCAGCCAAAAATTAAAACAAAACACAAACATAAAACTTAAAATATTTTTGGTGATGAGGATTTCTTGGAACCCCTGGATGCTCCTGCATCAACTTGGATGTGAATTGTCTTTATCCATGAGGTTGATTCATTGATGGTGCAGATTTGTTAGTTGGCCTTGTCTGTGGTCACTTGTGCATTGGTGTGATTGTTTTGAGATGAGAGGATGGGTATTCTTAAGTACATGAATAGTCAGTTAAGGGAACTTGTAGCAGGTGGCCATGATGCTTGGAGAGCTCAGGTGTCACATTTCAGTGGGAGCTATAGCAGTGACTGTGGATTCATCACATGGTGGTGAATGGTCTTCTTTAGTATTGCAGAAGGGTTCTTACGCTTTTGCTTTTGCATGGACATTATTTGAAGATGTGCAACATCTTGGAACCATGGAAGACGCTTGGAGTCTTTGGCTAAGGTGTTGGTGGTGCTTGATAGGTGATGTTGTTCTTAAGTCTATTTGTTTTATGTCATGGTATACTCTTGCTTGTACACTAGAGTTTTGGCATTGTACATTGTACTTGAGACAATGGTGGAGTCACTTGAAGCATGGTATCTCCTATGGGGATATGTAGATCATGGTGTCATGATAAGTTCCTGATTCAGATGATTGGAGCTTTGACAGTGGTCTGGTAATTCTTTGTGTATTGGGTTCTTTTTTTATTACTTGCTTGATACTTCGTGATAGTACAATAATGCAGTTGAAGCTTAGCATGAGATGATCGGTTGCTAGTGTAGACATCCAAATTTGGACACTTAATTTATCCAAATTTATCACTTTTCGTCTAAACATCCTCTTATCCAAGTTAATTAAGTAAAATTACTATTATTTAATTAATACCCTTAATTCTGCCAAATCCCTAAGGTATTTAATTAATAATTAAATACTTTATTCTCTTTAATCCTCCTTTCATCAAATAAATTAAATAAATAATACATTTATTTAATTCCTCACATGTCATTTTCATCTAATCCTAATCCATCTCCTAATCTCTTCATTAGGGATGTGCACATGCCTAATCCTTGATTAGGATGTGTCACATCCTCCAACTTTTGCAAGTTGGCTTCTAATCCTCATTAACCCCTAATTATCCTCTAATTACTAATTAGTTAAACCTAATTAGTACCTTAGTCAACTCTCCCCATCCCCCAAGGAATTTTTAATTCCTTTTTATTCACCCTAGGCTCCTCTCTTCCCCATGTGAATTTTTAATTCACATTTTATTCCTTCTAGAATCCCCTTTTCCCATGCATCTTCTAGAATCTTTGACTTGTCACATCAAGTCACATGTGACAAACTCCCACATTTTGGGAACATTGTCTTATCCACTAGATTCTTTCAATAATTGTGAATTTAAAATTCACTTTTATTCACCCAAGATTCTTCCCATCTCCTAATGTACTTGCAAGGTACTTGTACTTCCTTCACATCATGTACTTCTCTTCCACCTCACTTACACCTCATCTCCCCTTAGCCACTTCACCATCCACATGTCAATATGTGAGGGCTTGTGAGTTTTCAACTCACCATAGCCCTTCATCTTGACCTTGTTGGATGAATCTCAACTGTTGAATTCTCTAGACAATTCAAATTCTTCTATAAATACCCCTTCCTCAAGGGCATTTTGAATACTTTTTCATTTGAGCAACCTTATGCTGTCAATTTGAATTCTCAAGCATTCACTATCATTTAGCCATCCACTTTGATCATCTTGCATATTCAATATTGCATCTAGCTACACCAAAAAGTCATCCAAGGAGCACACAAATTCATTTAAAGCAAGGGCCAACCAAGGAGTCTTCAACAACAAGGTATAATCGATTTGCATTTTATTTCATCTATTTTCCTTGTTTTATCACTCTTTAAGCTAATCATTGAAGTGTTCTTAGTGTTTTATCACTTGCATTTTAAGATATTTTGCACATTAGAATAGGGTAAAACTCCAAGGTACAAATTTCTGGCACGCCCGGTGGGACCCACAAACGGGTTCTTGCATTTAACCTTTATTTTTGCTAAGTATTTTGCAGAAAAGATTACAGAAATGCGGAAGCGCCCTCTATTTTATCACAGAAAGGCGGAAGCACCCTTTGCTTTACCGCAGAAAGGTGGAAGCACCCTCTGTTTTACCGCATAAAAAAAGAAGCGCCCTCTGTCTTACTGTAGAAAGGTGGAAGCGCCCCCTGATTTTGCCACAGAAAGGCGGAAGCGCCCCGGATTTTACCGCAGAAAGACGGCAGCGCCCTCTTGTCTACTACAGAAAGGCGGTCACACCCTATATATGAAAATTTTATTTTTTCTAACAGTTTGCTGCAGTTAGGTGTATATGTCATTTTGCTTAGAAGATCTTTTCTAACACTTTCTTGCAGTAGGGCATACAACTTTTCTTTTTCAAAAATCTAATAAAATTTTCTGCAGAGTGGCAAATACGCCATTTCATTTTGAAAGACTCTTTTCTTCTAACATTTTGCTGTAGAAAGGCGGTAGCGCCCTCTGTTTTACTGCAGAAAGGTGAAAGCGCCCCTGATTTTGCTGCAGAAAGGCGGAAGCGCCCCTAATTTTGTTGTAGAAAGGTGGAAGCGCCCTTGTTTTACCACAAAAAGGTGGAAGTGCCCCTGTTTTACCGCAGAAAGGTGGAAGCACCCTCTGATTTTACCATAGAAAGGCAGCTACGCCCCAAAATAGCACAGTTTGGAAGCATATTATGGCATAATCGACCAAGAACGAAGGATAAGATAGCTAACATTTGCTTGCAGGGCCATCTATTTGATCAAATTTTTAAAAAATTATCCTTCTTGTTTGAACATAGTCTAATTAGGGGGAAGTAACCTTTTATTGCTTACTGTGTTTGTTTATTATTGTGTCACCCAAGGGGGCATTAATTTGTTTTCACTTTCCCCTTGCACTTCGTGTGAGCCTAGGGAGTAGTTGGGAACAGTTAGTGTCTTCTTTCTAGTGGGACCTGCTTGGGGATTTCATCACCCCAAGGGATGATTCCAACCACGTGTATCGACGGGGTATATAAAGGGGGGAGAACGAAAATTGTACCCCAATCCAGTCATGTTGTAATTGGTGGAGCGTCGAAACTAGGGTGATACCTAGATAGACGTGAAGAGTTGGTCTGAGCCTTTCAGTATCTCGCTGGGGTTCCCGACTTATGCTTGTGATGGGCTGGTGTTCACGGTTGTGCCTCATGTACTGAGAGTATATCGAGGACTCCCTAGAAGCCTTGTGCATCCTAGATTAAGACCTTTCCTGGCCATAGCCTTAACATTAATCATAGGATTGTGCTTGCTTGAAGTGTTTTCTTGTGAAAAACCCATGAAATATTTGATACATTGGCCTTATTTTATCATTTTGAGTCCTTGCCATAGCCATTGCCATCAAAACCAAGCTCTATTTTACTATAGAAAGGCGGAAGCACCCTCTATTTTACCGTAGAAAGGCGGAAGCGCCCTTGTTTTACCGCAGAAAGGCGGAAGCGCCCTCTGTTTTACTGCAGAAAGGCGGAAGCACCCTTGGTTTTGCTGCAGAAAGGCGGAAGCGCCCTTGATTTACTGTAGAAAGGTGGCTACACCCCTGATTTACTGCAAAAAGCTGACCATGCCCCTGATTTACTGCAAAAAGGTGGCTACGCCTCTAATTTACTGCAGAAAGCTGACCACGCCCCTGATTTGCTGTAGAAAGCTGACTACGCCCCTTTAACTTCCCGGGGCCATCATTTACAAACCGTACGTTTAATCAACTTCATCCAAAAACCAAAATTGCTCAATTTTTTGAGCTCTATCTAGTGGTACCTTTTGTTTCTTCCTATCTAATCAAACCAATCCATTCCTCTAATCAAATACATACAATCATCTAATCAATCTAAGCACACCAATCCTATCAAGTTCATCCAATCACAATTATCCAATCAACATTATCTAATTATTTGATCCTATCCAATCAAATTGATCTAGTACTTTAATCAAACTCATCAAATCATCTACCCGATCCAATCATCCATCTACCGAATCCCATCAAAATCAAAATCAATCCCATCGCATCACCCAATCCTCCTAATCTGAGCTTTTGTCCAATTCTGATATGAGCTTGACCAAAATCTTGTTTTGAGCTTTAATCTGTTCCCATCCAAAATCTTTTATCCATCCTCTTTATCCTATCATCATCATGAATCCTCATCCTCCATCAATAGTAGTCAAGGGAAACCCTAATTACGTCGATAACGATAACGAAAGTCTTGTCGATCAAGAGGTATACGACATAGATCCCTTTGACACTATCATATCTAGTAAGCTTTCTCCACCCACTTTCCAAAATCCAATTACTCCTATGAGCTATCATGTTATGTCTTCATTCATGCCTAATAATACTCCTTATGCCACCTTTGACAATGGATTTCCAGTATCTTCTTCATCCCCATATTTGTCATGTCCTTCATCTACATCATCCTCTTATACAACATCTACATCCTCTTATCCTAATTTTCCATCACAATATTCCTATTACAATTCCCCATCCATGTCCCCCTATTGTAATCCTCTTTCCCAATCTTCCCATACTAATCCTACATCCACACCCTTTTACCTTAATCCTACATCCACATATCCTCATCCTAATCCACGATCCCAATACCCTTATCATAATCCATCTCCCACATCCTCTTGTCCCACTACACCACCTATATCCTCTTATCCTAATCCACAATCCATGTCCCCCTATCTTAATTCACCACTCCAATATCCTTACCTTAACCCTCCATCCAATCCTAGTCCTCCATCTACTCCTAGTCCTCCATCCAATTTCATTCATACATCTACTCCTAGTCATCCATCCCATCCTAGTCCTCCATCTACTCCTAGTCCTCCATCCACTCCTAATGCCCCATCTACTTATAGTCCTACATTCAATCCCATTCCTCCATCTAACCCTAGTCCACCAATCCATAATCCCTCATCCATTTCTACCACCCTAGCCAAGCCAACCATATGCAAGTCTCTCATTTCAGAAGTTCTCCAAGGACTCATGATAAAGAAGCCATCCCCAACTCCACATCTTGAAGTCATGGAACCATGCCATCTAGATCCATCATCCACAGTCACTAGTGATGAGACCCTTCTCCATACCACACATATTATTGATGTTACCACCCCTAGTACTGCTCAAACCATTGAAACCATTGAACCCACTAAATCCATTGAACCCCCATCTCCTACTCCAAGAACCACCGAATCCATTGGAGACACCCAATTCCAATCCACTCCCTCTACTCCTAGATCCACCCAAATCCAATCCACTACTCCCACCCCTAGTAGCACCAAAACCCATTCTAATGAACCTCATGAATCTTCCATCCCTCCATCTTCCCCACCTGAAGCGTCTCCAACAACATTCCATTACCATAAAGCCCCGCACATGATGAGTCACGCCAAGAGTCTAATCCAAAGCATGCCAGCATATCCCCTTCTCCAGATCAAGATCCTACCATCCCATCTAGTCCACCTCAAGATCACAGTCCCCCATCCATTCCATCCTATGATCCCCTTGTCATTCAAGCTTCCACTGCTCCATCTCCATCTCCCATCTCCCATCGCATGATCCTACTACCACAAATCTAGATCCTATCATGGTTCCCCACTTCGATGTTGCTATCCCATCATCTCCTTCTCAGGATCCCCCATCATTGCCTAAAAATGCTATCCCCACACCGGTTGCATATCCCCTTGGTACTCTCACATTCTTCCATGGTGGCCTCCTTGCAGAAGAAAAACACAGTGTATATACCACCCATCATCTCCCACCTAATAATGGACTCGCATCATGTTTTTAGAATAACAAAATCCTATCATGGATCGAATGCTCAAGAACATGAACTATCAAGGAAAAGGTCTAGGCCTCAATGAAAGGCAAGGTATTTTAGAGCCCATCCAAGTCAAAGAACACCTACATGCAAGGTCTTG